>CALNXK010000078.1:1312500-1377500 GCA_942486035.1 Porites lobata
AGAAGATGGCTCTTTGGAACACTTATCTTCCGAATATCAATCAGACAGTAGTGGAACAATTACCTGCAGAAACAACTTCCTTGCCCCCGCAGCCCTGTACAATTAATACGTGTGGTCCAGGTCAGTGTAGTCTTAACAGTAGGGAGCTTATGCAACGACGACGGCAACGGCCACGAAAACGTCACTTAAAAAGAGAATTTGCGCTGCCTCAAACTTTATCCCGCTTATTCCATCTCGTTTAATTCGTCAAATGTTGGCAAATTTTGTTGGAGTTGAATTCTACTGAAAAGACTGTATCAAAGTCCAGGGAGAGAAAAAGAGTTGTAGTCGTGCCACGACGGCAAAGAAATGTTCAAAAAAGCGTGATGCAGTGCAAAGTCAAAATTTTGTCAATCTAAACCTATTGGTTTATTGCCGTTCTCGTTGACGTCGTCATTCCGTAAGCTCGATCACGTTCCCTTGTGCGTGCAGCTCGCGCATGACTCCTCGCTATAACCGCAAATGCAGAGAGCCCAGGATGACATGCTCAAGTTTAGTCCTTAGTGTTTATATTACCATTTTAGGATAAATTTGTTCAAGGTAAATGTAGTCTGCGTGTAGCCTCTTGTTTTTCTTTATGGTTGGGAGGGGGTGGGGATGGGTGGCACCCTTCGTCGAATGCTTGCGTATTAATCACTTCCTTCGCTGGCGCATTTTGTTCAAAAGCGAAGATTTTGGTAGATCTAGGGGGAGTTATTTATCTTAGACTAATAATTTGTTTTTGATTAACTCGTGTGTTAATGAGCCAAAATGTAAACAATGGCATCAGCATAATAGTCTCGCCTATACGGACAAATCAAAATGCTCTTTCAGGAACAAGACACAAAATCCTGAGCGAGTAAAGTAGGCCCTCTTTGCCTGCTCGGGTAGCCAATCAGAAGACGGCATTCGTTTTATCTTCCCACTTGCGGAACCAGCCATGAAATAAAAAATAATACAGTCGAACCTGTATTAAGCGGTCACCCTCGGGGAGTGGCTAAGTGACCGCTTAATACAGGGTGACCGCCTAATACAGGTTGCAAGAAATACAGCTCAAGGAATTCGATCTCCAGTGCGGATCAGATCAGACATTTGACCTAAAATAGAAACATTTACTTCTGGCGTTTTTATGATTTGCGAAAATAAACAAGGAAATCAGTTGTTGTACCTCGTGTGCTACATTATTTGAAAAAGTATCAATTGACACCGTGTGACCGTTTAAAACAGGTCAAGACAATAGAAATGGTGACCGCGACCGCTTAATACAGGTGACCGCCTAATAGAGGTGGAAATTACAGTACATCAAGGGAAGTAATTTTCGGGACTTTGAAAACTGACCGCTTAATACGGTGCCGTTTAATACAGGTTCGACTGTATTTACCTTTAGACTGCTCATCTAATCAAATACCACTTTTCCTTAGTACTTAATTATCATTTTTTCCACAGATAATTGGCGGACAGTCCTGATCATCTTGACAGTACTGTTCTTCGTTCTAGCAGTTATCTTCCTAGTGTTATTCGTCGTAACATGGTGTGTGTGGAGGAGGCAAAGAGCAAACTATACTGACACAATCATCATGACTACAAATATGTAAACTGAACTGACACTTTTGGACCTCTCATTAAAGACCCCTGTGAAAACCACCCTCTGCCAGCAAAGCCTTTCTCTCGCTTGCTAGATATGATTTTGGAGTACTTGAGAAAGACTCTGCTTGAATCGAGTAAGATGTTTGTTGAGCATGCGCTGAATGTTGCTGGGATACAGTTTCGAACCCAGGCCTACTAATTGTCCGCCTGGTACAGCGATTTTGGTTATGACAATTTACTGATTGATCAATAAACGGATTTTCGCACTTGAAAAACCAGTTTGAAGAGAGAAAATAAGACTGACTAGAGCAGAAATTCAGGCTGTGGCGACTTCAAAGGCTTGACGCCATATTCTACCAGAGCCTCCTTTTCTGGTGTAACAAAAAATACAAACACAGAGTACGATCTCGTGTTGTGTTTTTAAATCTAAGGTTATGAAAAATAATTAATTACAGCTTATTACCTGTTGTTCTACCGGCAAATCACCAAAAAAGACCACTCTATTTCTGATCTATCATTTAAATCGGCTTGTTGATCATTGTTTCATGCTGTGACGTCATAACAGGTAATACGTCTTTTGAAAAATAAATTGTTTCAAATACAAAAAAAAATCCTTTAGGGCAAAAAGAAAAGGAAAGTAGACTGTAACGGTTGCATGTCACGCTTTTTAAAATGGTCCTGTATAATTTCTGGATTATGGACGCATGTGTCAGTGTATTGGTACTTTTTAGCGCAATTTACGGCGAAAGAATGCGACGAAATGGACATGTTCAGACGGCGAACGCTTCAAAGATCACGGAAGAAACATCAACAGAAAGTGAAGGAATTTCATCGCTGGGAAATCCGAAGAAAAAAGGAACAGAACTGAGGTTGCCTCTGTACTTACTGCTCAACTTTTCTTATTTTGCTTCCATGGGGCTGACTGTTGTCGTTCTACAATATTACCCTTCGGTTATGATCATTTTACAACACTTCGCCGTATTCAGCTTTATAATAATCGCCTTCGCCCAGTGGCTCCCTTTAAAGATGGGATACCTGGTCGGAACTGTTTTCGGCGCCCTTTGGCTACTTTCAGTACAAACTGAATTCCGCTGGATCTTCAACAACTTGATCATTGCCATGTTTGCGTTTCTGGCTAGTCACGTTCAATTCCGGAATTTCGCCTTTTTGCAGATCTTTCTTTGGACAGCGCTGGTGTATGATGTCTGCCTTCTCGCTCGAATGAACGATTCTCCTCAGGTCTTAAGCGTTGGTGAATGTGGCAATCTACTGTGCCAGTTATTCGAAATGAACAGCTCATGGGAACTGCCCTCGGTCTTTACCGTTCGCTTTGGTGAAAATCAAACTCATGTTTTTCTGGGAACAGGTGACATTATAATAGGATCTATCGTGGCTAATTTTGCCATGTCGTTCTTCAAGTCGGCTAGATGCCTACTCGGAGTGGTAGCCAGTTATGCGATGGCCATTGCGCTGTTGAGTCAAGTAGAGGACGACCGCCCGTATCCCGCGCTGATTTCTATTGTCCCAATGTGCTCTTTTTCTCTTGTTGGTTGTGCGATTGCTTGCAGGAAAACAAAGCGGTTATTCTCCATGTCTAACAAAGAGAACAGTGAACTTCGCGAGGACGACTTCCTAATAATTTGATAATTATGATAATTTACGGTAAATTTTTCTCATTTTCTTTTCCGGCGACGGTTTGAAATGAACAATGGACTGCCTTTCATTGGACAACAACCTAACGTTTTCGCCCAAAGGTTGATCGGTTTGCTTTCCAAACCTTTCGGACGAGGACCTGAAAAAGGTTTTTCTTATTTTTCGAAGATATCGCACACAATGATTTTCTGAATCTATTTGGATTGCGCTTATATCACAGTCTTGCACGCATTTTAAGTCTCAGTGAACAATATTAATTGTATTTACATTTTGGCAGGGCATATCCTTTTTAATTTTAACTAAACGGCTAAGTTGCAGTGTCTTTCAAGTATATGCTTCAGTTTTTAAGGATCAGAAAGAAACTTTGTAATGCTAAGGTACTGATTTTAAATTTTTTTAAAAATAAAAACATAATATAAAGGTTCTCACTTTTTGTTATTAAGAAGATTATTTTTTAACTTTACTTGATTAGTAACTCTTTTGTTTAACCCAGCCATTAAAATTAAATGTGAAAATCAAATTAACTTGGTTCAGCCTTCGTTAGGATATTCTATTCACTGATATCAAATCGACAAAAAATATCCGGGTGGTTATTGAGGCCTCTGTTTAATTTTCACCCGTAGATTTTGATTGAATTGAATTTTCCTATATACCTGCCGATGCTAATTAACTTAACCTGCGAATACATAGAGGGTATTACATGCCGGCGTTGGAGATACGAAATTTCTCTTCTCGAGTTGAAAAAACATTTAATTTTCACAAAATGTTTTTTCAACACGAGAAGAGAAATTTCGTATCTCTAACGCGGCCATGTAATATCCTCTATTTCTCTTTGCTTCTCGCCGAAAGCGGGTGAATTCACAGGCTAGAGGTCGCAATGGAACCGTGGCCTCGACGGTAACATGAGAGAAAGTTCGCTAATCGTTTTTTCAGGACAATCTAAACATCCGAAATCATAATTTTTTATGCGCTCATTTTTGTACATCTCGAGCTCTATCTCCCTTAATTGTTTGCCCCTCAAAAATCCTCTTCCAGGTTCGGAAGACTGTAATATCAGCTGTAATATATCCAGATTGATTAAAAAACAAACAACCAAACAAACAAAGGTTATGCAAGAGCTTGGGAGCGCAAACAAGGTCAGAAGCATATAAGTGTATTATAATAAAATGAGACCTTACTTTTGAATCTAATACCGCTCCATGACTCTCCATGTAAACGTACGTTGCATTTGTCCATCCCAGTCCCTACTCCCTTTCGGTTGAGCTGGATGAGTTGGACTGGTAATAAACACAGCAACCAAGATGGCGTCGGCATGGTTTCTATGAGCTTTTGACTTTGTTTACAGCCAATGATTCGTTATTCTCTGGTTCACAAGCAATTTCTTAATTGCTTTCATCGTTTTCAAATTTTTAGAAGGCTACTCTTACGGATGGAGCTTTTGAAAAGAGTTTTTCTAGCTGTGAAGCCGTGGAATAATTTTTTCCAAGATGATGTTCTAAGATTGTCTTCAATGTTAGCAGATCGGTAAAAAATTCTTGATATCTCTGGGCCATGGATAAATTTCACCGCAACAAAACGGCAATTCGGATAAAAGTCATCAGCATGGGCAATGCTGAAACAGGAAAGGTAGAGTAGAAAGATGATTTCTTTCGTAATTTTCAATTTTATGAACCATTTCATTTGCCTGCATAAGTTAACTTTAATTTTTAAATTTTTGAATACTGTACACCGGTTTTTGCATTGTTCCTATTTACTGGGAGCTCTTGTTTCCAATTTCTCCCCGAAAACATTTGAATATTGGGACTTAAGATATAGGGTATTGTGTTAAGGTCACTTTGAATAAATGTGACAACTACATTGTACATTTCAATCGTCCCACACATGTACTGCAGTTATCTACCTCTTGGAAACAAATCCGCTGTGTAGTGAATATGTTGTGGTTCAATTTTATCCTTGGTTTAAATTTGAAATTTTGATTTTGTTTCAAACTAATTATCATGTTATATTACCATTCCCATAAACAAAAGGAAATAAAATTTAAACCAAGGTTAAAATTGAACCACAAGAAATACATCTCAGGTAACTGTTTGTTACATTTCTGCTCATTTTGTTCTTCAATTGATTTGTTTTAATAGTAGTTGTGTTTTCCTTTAAATATTACTTTTAACATCAAGTCGTTTGGTGCAAGACTTCACAATTCAATGTGGAGAATGAACACAGGACAAAGTGGGCAATCCGGAGGAGACGAGATAGGCCCATCTGTCTCATGCAGGCGCTCAATCAGACTACAGGGTCTATTTCATCTTGCTTGCTCTCCGAGCCAACCAAATGTGACAGTTCAATTTTTTTCACTGACAGGTCAATGTTTTATGAAGTCTACGTTTTCCTAATTCTGTTTTCACAGAGTTGTATCATTAAGCGATATTGTGAAAAGCGATTTGTGAGCAAGTATATGACAACTATAGGGATTGACTATGGAGTTACAAAGTAAGTTAAAAACGTTATGTAGCTGGAGTAACATAATAGTACTTTTGAGTTTTGTTTGTGTAAATGAACTAAGCTGAACAACACTTCAATTCAGCATTCACATTACTGAGATGTACTTTTCATCTAATGGGCATTTCAAAAAGTGGCATACATTTGCCAGAAATCAAACCACATACCATCTAAAATACATGTAATTCGCGCAAAAAAACCTTTTTCTCAGTAATGTTCCCCGAATTTTTTTCAAAAGGAAGTAAAGCCTTCTTATTCAGAGGTTTGACAAAAGGAAAAACTCTGGGCCCTGTTGTTCGAAGGCCAATTAGCGCTTAACTTGGGGTTAAATTTAACCTGGGTTTCTTTTTCTTGTGTTCAAAAGCATTTTCTCAGATAATGTTCTGTGTTAGTTTTTAAAGCTTCCAATAATCAACTTGCAGACAGAAATGATTTTTAAGCTTTCATATCTGAATTCAAATTTTGCTCTAACCCTGGGTTAACTTAACCCTGCTTTGAACAACCCGGCCCTGGTGAATATGTAAATTTTCTTTCCTGAACTATAATTTCAAGTTTTGTTTTCAAAGTGATGCCCCTTCAAAAGTACTAGAAAAAGAAATAAACAGTGTAGCCGCTACATTAACTGTTTGTCCCTTGTATTTGTAGGCTAATATAAAATTAGGCACACATGCATAATGTACAGATTGCACATGTGCATCTAAAAATACTCATAAGTAATTGCATTATACTTAAATCTTGTTGATTCCATTTAAGAGTTGTGTTACAGCATTCCATTGCCCCAATTGGTGAACTTTACTAAAACTGTGTGTGGACAAGGTGGGGAGGGGGTTTATTTTTAATGCCACCTCAAATTTTCTACTTGTCTGGAATCAGTTACCTTTTTTTAGCATATAAATAGTTCCTGAACGCAATGATTTTAAAGTATTGAAATAAAGTTGTTCCCTTTAGGGTTTCAGTAAATGGCAAAGAAGTTAAAGTAAATATATTTGACATGGCTGGCCATCCAGTATTTTATGAGGTACAGTACTTGCTCTATTTGAGGAAAATGTTCTGAAAAATAAAGGCACTTTTTCTGTTCATCCCTGTTTTAAATACACATAATAACGTAAGTTTATTTTGAAAATGGCTGCAAAAGTGGCCTCTAGAGGTGAATCCGGAGTTATTAGGTAGCCAATTATTCTAATTGACTTCCTGGGAGGATCATGTTCACTTTCACATCTTTATCCTCAGTTCAAAATATAATTCATTTCATATAAATTATGAATGAAAACAGTTGAGGACTTGAGGTAACTGCCAAAGTGAGGAGCTGACATTTTACATACAACATTATTTAATATTTTCTTATTTATAACTAAGGTACGCAATGAATTCTACAAGGACACTCAAGGAGCCATGTTGGTTTATGATGTTGGAAACCGTGAAAGCTTTGAAGCATTGGACAGCTGGCTGGAAGAAATCAGGAAAGATATCGGTAGTGCAGCTGACCTAGAAGGGGTAGTTTTTGCTGTCTGTGCCAACAAGGTAAGAAGCAGGAGAGAAACAATTCAATACTGTAACTTGTAACAATTCGCAAAGAAATCTAGTCTTGGAGTCGAGCTTGCAATCAGTTAAAGACAAGGGATAACTTCAAAAAACACATAACCTTGATTGGTGGACACCTGAGTCTACGATATGGTCATGCAATACCGATCAGCAGATACCTTGTTTTGACAGTTGTCAATTGATTCAGGTTGCAGGATCCCACATTAGCTAGAAAGTATGAGATTTTACATCGGTTTCTCTGAGGTGGGGGTGAATGGTAGGACTGACATATGGTCACGTGACTACCAGAATTTCTCGGATAGATAGATAACCAAATTTTCTTAGCTATATATGGGGCTCCGCTTGTGGATCTTCGCTGTTACAGTAACTTTTTAAACTGCAAGGGCTTACAGTCAACTGAGTTGCACTAAGGTTTCACCTTTTGCATCCAGAATCAAGAGTGGTTAAGGAAAGATTTGATTTTTGCAGTTTGGCTTGGCATGCATAACCATCTTGAACCATGTTGACTTGGAGACTGTACATGTAATTGCTCTATCAATAAAGTGGACTTACTTTCACTGGTTCTCTAGCGTGCTTTTATGATGTTTGGTGCACAGATTAGATATGAATAAATAGCAAAAGAAAGAAACAAAGGCAATATGCCACTTTAGGAACACGAACACGAAAAAGCAGCAGGATTAGCTCAGTTGGTAGAGCGCTTGACTGTAGAGCGGGAGGTTGCAGGTTCGATTCCCGGGGCCAGACCAATACTCAGGGTCTTAAAATAACTGAGAAATGGAGGTACTGCCATTGCGCTGCAAGCGGCTAGACCTTAGCGTGGCTTAGATGACCATGTAAAATGGCGGTCCCATCTCCAGTAGGAGATGTAAAAATAATGTCCCCATTTAGTACTTTTGTGCTAAATACATTGATGCTCAAATAAAGTGCATTTTTGTTTTTTTATTCTCAGAAGGGAATTTGAGCCATAATATGTCTTATTGTATCTGGGATTATTACTGGGGAGACGCACTGGTCAGCTATTGACTAATTTTTCTTCCCTGTCCCTAGTGTTAAACAGTGTCAGAAATCTTTGCCAAAGTTTACTCAACCCAGTTTCCTCTCGTTCCGAACTGGCAATTTCAACTTGCATGTAATAAGACTTCGAGTAGTCTCCATTTTCCCTCAGCGATAGTAGAGTGAGCGAAATGCAAGAGCATGTGAAAATTACCCTGCGTGAGAAGGGAGAGACGCGGCGGGGAGAGAGAGTTCTGCGCTGTGAAAGCAAAGCATAAGGTCAAAAGCTTGTGCTTTGTCTGTATAGTCCTTCATTTTTCTCTCTACCTGCTGCATGTGGCCTTTCTTGGTTGGGGTGGTGTTTTGCTCGCCTGAGGGAAAATGGGGACTACTGTAATCATGAATGTAACCAACTGAAATGGCTGAATTGTTGGCAGGTTACTTAGCATCATGATGGCAATTTAATTTCTTGTTTTCTGTCTGTCTTGTCTTTCTTCTTTTAAACTCTTCCTTGTTATCTGAGCTGTTCACAATCTAACTCACCTTTTGTACTGCAACCTGTAGGTGGACAGCCGCAAAAGAGTGGTGGAGGAGGCGGAGGGGCAGCTTTGGGCAAACAGCCATGGATTTTACTATTTTGAGACATCTGCCCAGACGGGGGAGGGAATTAATGATATGTTTCAAGTAAGTTCTTAGTAAATACAGCTTTTATATTAATTATTGTTTGTAAAGTCTACCAGATTTGTATCACGTTTCCAAAATAACAAAATAACTGTCTGTAGCTGTCTGTCTTTTTTGCAACTCATCCAAAATTCTCTTGCTTCAACTCGTATTTGCCCCATCCCCTTACCACCTACTATCCCAGCCAAGTCACACCCATGGAATTATTACTTGTAGTTTCTAGACCAACCGTGATTTAAATAATTCTCACTTGTGGCTGACTGATAGGTCAACAGAGTTCAAGAAATAAAATCAGTAATCAATAATAATCAATAATCTTTATTATTCTTATGTCGATGTACATGGTTAATATAATTCTACACTCGTGGATCTGGGTAAAAAAAATTAATATGCGGTTTCAAAAATGTCCAGATCATTCGTGTTCATGTGGACTTAGTTGGTCTGTATTTTGAATAAAGGAAATAAAAAGAAACTTGTTTATTATATAGACACGAGTGTTTTACTGGAAAATATACGTAAAATTAGTAGAAACTACATCCCGGACCCGAGTGGTTCATTTTCCATAATCTCACACGTGAGTTTATCGATGACGTAATTTTGGTAATTTCCCTCTATTATTTTATCGATGTCACATTTTTGTCTATATAATAAAAAGAATATTACACTGCGGCTTGAAGATATGAATTTTATTTTCTCGTGGCAAAAACAATATTTTACTCACTCGCTGCACTTGTTGGTGAAATATTGTTTTGCCACTCGAAAATAAAATTCATATCTTCGTGCCACTGTGTGATATCCTCTATTAATTAAAAGCGAGGGAATGTTAAAAAAATAATAAAACAAAACATTATACTCCCCTTCAATAATTATGGCTTCTGTTCCATAGACCTTGTTCAAAGCAGTGCTGACAGCAATAGAAAATGGAGGTAAACCAGTACAGCTAAATGCTTCAACTAATGTGGGTTATACTAAAGAACAAGCTGAGGCCATTCAGAGACTGAAAACAGCTAAAGATAATTATGAAAGACTGGGGCTACCGGCTGGGGCGAGCAGGTAAGGAAAAACTACTAATATTACATGTATTTCAGGCAAGTACCTGCACGATTAGCCAAAACAGTAGACTTGAAAAGCCTGGAATATCCTTAACATCAGACCCTTAAACAATATTTTAAAGATATTTATGAGCAAATTTCATGATTAGTTCGTGTTCGCCAGGATCATTGGTCGGTTATTAGTCCAGAAGATTCATAAGAACATCAATAATTTAATCTCATCTCGCTTGTGTACAAAATTGTGCTGAACTGACACAAAATACAAAAACCTCGTGTTCTTGGCCGAAAATGCGCATTCACAAAAAGTTCCCCAGGACTACCATTAAGGTTCTTCGCAACAGTTTGTATTGATACGATACAGTCGAACCTCCTTGGCTACCTCCTCTCGCAAGAGATCTATACAAAACTCTGCTCCCATATCCTTCTTTTGGGTCTCCAACGGATCCAACGAGTTACTGGAATTCGTTGGGTATTTCCCTTGAACCTGATTGGCAAATTGACAATACCTTTTTTGACAGGCCAGTTATGGCGCGTACCCAAATCCTGGTATACAACCAACACCACCACCTTCTGAGGTGATGGTGTAATAATTTTCTATTCTTATTAACCTCTTGTTAGGGACCACTTTACCATGGTCTGATCTTTATGTTCCCATATCTCTCCGCTGCAGAGGCTCCCCAGGGTATCCCAGTAAAAATAGCAATAATCGAAAAATAAGCAAGCGTGCGGGGGACGATAGGAACAGGCAAGGCTATTAAAGGGAGCCACAAATAAACAGTGCGGTCACATTTTAGAGCACTGAGCGCGAGTTTATATTTGCCTTTTCAGGGAGGACATTAACCGTGCTTATCGCAGGTTAGCTGTGTTGATACACCCTGATAAAAGTCTGGCACCCGGCACAGAAGATGCGTTCAAAGCACTGGTGAATGCTCGCGCAGCCCTTTTACAGACTCACAGATAACAGCAGCAGTATCTGAGAACATATATGTATTTATTTTGCTGTCGCACCCCACTCATCCTCAGTTTTCTCCTAAGATTTCTACATTGGAGTCTCTAAGATTCGTGGACGAGGAGGACGTTATTTGACTTAGTTTTTTCGCGTCTTCTCAAAAAACAAAACAAAAAAACAGACAGTAAAGCTTAGTGGTACCTTTTTCCCCAGAACGTTAGCCCTCTCCGCTACGACATCAAAACCGTATTTATAGAATGTCGACGGCTATCGCTTTTCCCCGCCACAATGGCCCTGGTTCTCGCGCGCTCCACGAAGTGTTGAGACAATTTCGTCCTCGTAGCCTTCGTGTTAAGAGTCTAAAGCTCCCTATAGTTGGAGAAGACCAGCACAGTAGCTCAACGAAGAGACCGACGAGGGGGAAGAAGAGAAAGGGCATCCCCTGCATCTTATACCCGCTACCCACGTTAGTATTTTAACGCGACGATGAGTAGGAGACGGGGTGTGGATGAGTCAGCTGTAAAGAAGATTTTAACTCACTTTCGAAGTACCAAACCAAAACCAGTGTGAATACCTTACGTTAACCATCTGCAGCTACAAGAGTTATAAACGCAAGCTGGATCAAGCGTGGGAAGATACCTGTGAATAAGTTACAATTTGTTTTGGTTTTCTTCTAATTGGGTGTAAAAGTGAATTACTTTGCCCAATCAAAGTAGATGCAGGTAATCAAATGAACCAAACGCAAGTAGACCTGGAGGCAACCTCGCTCCCAGTCTCTTCCTCGTCATTTCGGGGACGGGTATGAGAGAGCCTTGGGAACGAGCTTGAAATGAAAGTAGCCTTCGTGAAGTTTGAATCTACATGTTTCTTTATAGATGTATTTTAACTGTACATAATGTGGATACTTTAGTTACGTATAAAGTTTACAACTTGTATTTTAAAGCATGTTTTATTCTTAATATTTTGCATTTCGTTTTCATAATTATAAGTTGTTACAGTACTTGCGCTATGTAGTTGCTGCATTTGTATTTAACGTATTCGCCACCGTTAATAAATAGCTACATTCAAAAATAGCTGGGAACTAAAATGTATTGCCTACACGATATATACCTTAGTGTTCCGGGTTAGTGTGAACAATCGAAAACGGTGTGTTTGCTGTGGACGTTGTGATTTTGATGCGTGAACGAATTCGAAAACTGATTTTTTTTTGCTCATGGGCGGGGCCTAAATGCAATTTTTGAAGAACGAGTTTGCACATGGTGCACTGACAAAGACAGGCTAAAAGTTACTTTAGATTCAGTCTGCAATAGGCAGTGTCGCTTTTGTTATTAGCCCATATCCACTTGGCTGCCGTTGCGATACCATTCATTGTATTCCAAGGATTGTCGCCATGGTTTGCAATAACGTTTGCAGAATGCCAGCCCTGGTCATCAAAATCCGGGAAATTCCATCCGGGATACGGAAAGCTGCTGCATTTCCAGGATTCATCAGTTACCAGCCCGTTGCTCATGGAGCCGAGTATTCCAAAATTTCCTCCCAAGTCTTTCCCGGCTACAGAAAGAACTCGTGTGTTTCCTGGTACAAGGTAGGTACTGTTCGTTCCGAGGCTTTGACCAACAGCAAACATTTCCATTGAATTGTCACAAGTGAATGTTGCATTGAACTCTAACAAGAAGAGCAAATGTTTTGTTGTTCAGCGCAGTTGTAATGACAACACTGTATAATACATGAGCATGAGTGTTTTTTTTTTGTTTTTTTCGATCTTAAAACAAGCCGCAGGCAAATATCTTTCATTTCTGACATTAGATGATGTTTAGCCAATGCCACTTCCCTTCAATAGTTGTTTATTGATGTCTTTGAAATTCATACTAGTCTGTCGCACAAATCACGCAAATACCAAGGTCTGACAATTTCATGTCAAGGCCATGTTAGGGTTCGTGAGCTCAAGCCATGCAGGATCAAAACTGCGACTGTTTTTTTTTCACTTTGTTGTGTCAGTAAAACGAAACCAAAACCCGCGAAAGGTTTTTTCCATTTTAAAACATTGCACTGTTTGCATAAAACTGAATTTTTACCAAACTTAAGATAGCGACAAGGATGGAGGTAATAATGTCGTCACTCTGCTCCAGGATGACGTCGCAGTCATCATCAGGTTAAAAAGTTCGCCGCCATCTTAGAGAATGATGCGCATTAGAGTTGCGCAGTGAAAAACAGAGGATTGACCGGAGTTGTGCTCTAAAATATTCTAAAATATAAAGAACAAAGGCAACAAACAAGGGAGCGTATGGCTTGCGGGTGTTTGTATGTCTGAGGGTAACTATCGGCAACTAAAACAGCCAAAACAGTTGCGATTGGCGTGAAAAATTAAACTCCGTTGAACCTGTGATTCCTACATGACTACAAGCTTTAACTTACCCGTTTTTTAGTTTTCCCCGTTGATCGGTGGTTTAGTGGGGCGAGGTAAAGTTTCTCCTCCTTGTTCAAAACAGCAGGAAGCTCCATTATAGCATCTGGTTATCCAACAGCCCTGAAAAATGTCAGCAACACGTTAGCTCTTCTTTCCTTATCGACCTCTTCAAGATTGTTAGCCATCGACAGCCACATTGAAATGAGCACTCGGACAGACTGATTGCTCTGTTTTTCCGTTTGCCGTAACTCTAGTCTATTGCTCCTGCTTCTGTAATTGAATCACATATTGTTACCACTTTTGTGCAGCAAATTCAATACACAAGGAGAAAATTGTCAAAAACGTTGTTCAAGAAAAGGCGATGTTGATTGGCTGGGTCTTTTCTGGAGAAGCACCCAGAGAGATTCCTGTTTGAATATTAAGGTTCTCAAACGAAAAAATCCGGTCTCTCTGTTGAGTCATTTCATTTGACGATTGTGCCCGTTACGGCAAAAGGAAGAAGACAAAAAAGAAAAACGTTGTTAAATCCTAACTGATGTCAATTGAATTTGCTATTTAAAACGGTAAATCAGTATTAAAAGAGATTTAAACGGGGTCATTAATTCTACCTATTATTTCTAAGAGAACTTCTTTGTTTTACCTTGAGCACCAGTGCAAAAGTACTGCCTGCTTTATCAGTGAGCTGGGTCTCGTCGTTAAATGGAGAGAATTCGTGCATGTTCAATTCACAATTTCCTTTACTAGTCTTCCCAAAGGACTCTTGAAAGTTTGTAGAGGTACACCATAAGTGCTTCAAACATGTCTGACTACATGACAGGAGGCTGGGCGAATCAATTGTCCTGACTGTTTTGCCTTCTAAGCGCTTATTGTTCCTACTTATGAAGTAGGCAGATCTATTGTTTCCCGCTTCGGCTGCGAAAGCGACAGTACCTAGTACGCAACACAGACCAACTGACCATGAAATCATCTTTGGACTCTTCTAGCTTTCAGCGTGACATTCGTCTGACGAATGTTCTGAACGATTTGGAAACTTGCCGAATAAATTAAACTGGTAGATCTTGATAGGCAAGTTGTAATTTCTCCAATCTTTAGCGCCGCTGCTTGCCTAGTGGTGCTAATAAATAAATAGAGACGCTAATCTTGCTGTATTACCTTGTGAGCTTGTATACAATACAGTTAGTCTGCCCCGGCCCCAAGTCGACTTTCCTGCTAGCAGAGTTGCCTCGATCTTTCCTATACAAATCGACCATCTCCAAAACCGAAATAATAATTATCATGAAATAAAATATCAACGAGCGAAATGTTTTTAATCAAATTAAATCAATGGTAGGGCAAAGTAAACTTCAATTTTTCAAAACAAACAAAAAGGAGAAAAATCATTGTCAGGATTGTGACCTTTTCACAAAATACCAAACTGATAACCTCGGACAAAAGATAATGAGACAAGTTCGTTTCGAACGCCGAGGCCGGATAAAGGGAACTGATTTTTAGCGGTAATAAATATGGCATCTGATTTTTGAAAATCCGGCCCTATCAAAACACAAGGATCAGTATTAAAGCAGTACAACGTCTTGATGTGTCGTGATATAGGACACAAGCTTTGCTACAGTCTTAAAATATTCTAAGATCACTCTTTCTTGGTGAGAAAAGGCTTAAAATCTCAGTTTGAAAAAAAAAACAAAAACAAAAACAAAACAAAACAGCCGAATTAAAGCTATTTAACATAAATTGCTTGAACAATACACAAATTATAGCTGGTATTTAGTACCCCAATAGCATGTGTAGTAATATAAACGGTTCAAAATTGATTGCTTTATACATATTAGTATAATTGTGATTTACAGTGTAAAATAAACACGTTGACGTAAGTCTTTGTAAATAAAAGTTGGATAAGTGATAACAGCTTCAGAGCACCTGCTTGTATAAAGATTCCTTAGAAACTGCACTGATCTGTATCGGACAGAATCGTTAGTCAGACAAAGGATTTTAAAAAAAGGTTTAATAATCTCGCAATATTTGCATTGTGAAGGTGTGTAGCAAGGATTGGGAAGGTGTAGAATTGAAAGAAGTCCCTTTTTAGATAACCCTCTGGGGCCAGCAGGTAAGGAAAAACTACTAATATTACATGTATTTTAGGCAAGTACATGTACTTGCTTGCACGATTAGCCAAAACAGTAGAGTTGAAAGAACTCGAGCACCCTTAACATCAAACCCTTGAAAAATATTTTAAAGATATTTAGGAGCAAATTTCATGATTACTTTGCATTTATGAGATACAGTCGAACCTCCTTGGCTACCTCCTCTCGCAAGAGATCTCCTATACAAAACTCAGCTCGCGTATCCTTGTTCTGGGTCTCCAACGGATTCAACGAGTTACTGGAATTCGTTGGGTATTTCCCTTGAACCTGATTGGCAAATTGACTATACTTTTTTTAACAGGCCAGTCATGGCGCGTACCCAAATCCTGGTACACAACCAACACCAACACCTTCTGGGGTGATGGTGTAATAATTTTCTATTTTTATTAACCTCTTGTTAGGGATCACTTTATCATGGTCTGATCTTTATGTTCCCATCTCTCTCCGCTGCAGAAGCTCCCGCAGGGTATCCCAGTAAAATAGCAATGATCGAAAAATAGGCAATCGTGTGGGGGACGAAAGGATCAGGCAAGGTTATTAAAGACCGCCACAAATGAACAGTTCGGTCACATTTTAGAGCACTGAGCGCGAGTTTACGTTTGCCTTTTCAGGGAGGACATTACACTCTAAATCAGAAAGATCTGTTTTAGCCCTAAAAACAGGGCCGTTTCGGTGAGTAAAATACAGTCCTATTTTTGGGTCTAATTTGGCTCCCTTAAATCAGGGCCAGTACAGTCCAACTAGCTAGGGCTGATTTGGTCCCAGGGCTGAAATGGGCCCTACCGTGGGCTGGAATAGCCTTTTGATAGAGCTCTTTTGGCCTAAATTGTGCTCAAATGGCTCCAGGAAGGGCTGAATCAGACTTAAGCCTGCAGGACTGAATTGACACTTTGGGGCTGAAACAGATCTTTTTAATTTACAGTGGAACCATGCTTATCGCAGGTTAGCTATGTTGATACACCCTGATAAAAGTCTGGCATCCGGCACCGAAGAAGCGTTCAAAGCACTGGTGAATGCTCGCGCAGCCCTTTTACAGACTCACAGATAACACCAGCAGTGTCTGAGAACATATATGTATTTATTTTGCAGTCGCACCCGACAGTTTTCTCCTAAGATTTCTACATTGGAGTCTAAGATTCGAGGACGAGGAGGACGTGATTTGACTTAGTTTTTTCACGTCTTCTCAAAAAAAAATAGAGTAAAGCTTAGTTGCACCTTTTTCCCCAGAAAGTTAGCCCTCTCCAGATGGCAAAATGATAAAGTGTCTAACATCTGATAAATTGTTTCGGCCGCTACAGCATCCAAACCGTATTTATAGAATGTCAACGGCTATCGCTTTTCCCCGGCTAAAATGATCCTGGTTCTCCCGCGCGCCACGAAGTATTGAGACAATTCGTCCTCTTGGCCCTCGTCTAAAGAGTCTAAAGCTCCCTATAGTTGGAGAAGACCAGCACAGTAGCTCAACGAAGAGACCGACGAGAGGGAAGCAGAGAAAGGGCATCCCCTGCTTGCATACATCTCATACGCGCGACCCACGTTAGTATTTTAACGCGACGATGAGTAGGAGACTGGGTGTGGATGAGTGAGCTTTAAAGCAGATTTTAACTGACTTTCGAAAAACCACACCAAAACCAGTGTGAATACCTTACGTTAACAATCTGCAGCAACAAGGATTATAAACGCAAGCTGGATCAAGCGTGGTAAGATACCTGTGAATCAAGTTACAATTTGTTTTGGTTTTCTTCTAATTGGGTGTAAAAGTGAATTACTTTGCCCAATCAAAGTAGACGCAGGTAATCAAATGAACCAAACGCAAGTAGACCTGGAGGCGACCTTGCTCCCAGTCTCTCCTCGTCGCTTTGGGGACGGGTATGAGAGAGCCTTGGGAACGAGCTTGAAATGAAAGTAGCCTTCGTGAAGTTTGATTCTACATAATGTGGATACTTTAGTTACGTATAAAGTTTACAACTTGTATTTTAAAGCATGTTTTATTCTTAATATTTTGCATTTCGTTTTCATAATTATAAGTTGTTACAGTACTTGCGCTATGTAGTGGCTGCATTTGTATTTAAAGTATTCGCAACCGTTAATAAATAGCTACATTCATAAATAGCTGGGAACGAAAATGTATTGCCTACACGATATATACCTTAGTGTTCCGGGTTAGTGTGAACAATCGAAAACGGTGTGTTTGCTGTGGACGTTGTGATTTTGATGCGTGAACGAATTCGATTTTTTTGCTCATGGGCGGGGCCTAAATGCAATTTTTGAAGAACGAGTTTGCACATGGTGCACTGACAAAGACAGGCTAAAAGTTACTTTAGATTCAGTCTGCAATAGGCAGTGTCGCTTTTGTTGTTAGCCCATATCCACTTGGCTGCCGTTGCGATACCATTCATTGTATTCCAAGGATTGTCGCCATGGTTTGCAATAACGTTTGCAGAATGCCAGCCCCGGTCATCAAAATCCGGGAAATTCCATCCGGGATACGGAAAGCTGCTGCATTTCCAGGATTCATCAGTTACCAGTCCGTCGCTCATGGAGCCGAGTATTCCAAAATTTCCTCCCAAGTTTTTCCCGGCTACAGAAAGAACTCGTGTGTTTCCTGGTACAAGGTAGGTGGTGGCGTTTCCCCAATTACTGTCCGTTCCGAGGCTTTGACCATCAGCAAACATTTCCATTGAATTGTCACAAGTGAATGTTGCATTGAACTCTAAAAAGAAGAACAAATGTTTTGTTGTTCAGCGCAGTTGTAAAGACAACATTGTATAATACATGAGCAGGAGTGTTTTTTTCGATCTTAAAACAAGCCGCAGGCAAATATCTTGACAATATATAATGTTTAGCCAATGCAATTCCCCTTCAATAGTTGTTTATTGATGTCTTTGAAATTCATACTAGTCTGTCGCACAAATCACGCAAATACTAAGGTCTGACAATTTCATGTCAAGGTCATGTTAGGGTTCGTGAGCTCAAACCATGCAGGATCAAAATTGCGACTGTTTTTTTTTTTACTTTGTGTCAGTAAAACGAAACCAAAACCCGCGAAAGGTTTTTTCCATTTTAAAACATTGCACTGTTTGCATAAAACTGAATTTTTACCTAACTTAAGATAGCGACAAGGATGGAGGTAATAATGTCGTCACTCTGCTCCAGGATGACGTCACAGTCATCATCAGGTTAAAATGTTTGCAGCCATCTTTGAGAATAATGCGCAGTAGAGTTGCGCAGTGAAAAGCAGAGGAATGACCGGAGTTGTGCTCTAAAATGTAAAGAACAAAGGGAACAAACAAGGGAGCGTATGGCTTCCAGCTGTTTGTACGTCTGAGGGTAACTATTGGCAACTAAAACAGCCAAAACAGTTGCGATTGGCGTGAAAAATTAAAATCCGTTGAACCTGTGATTCCTACATGACTACAAGCTTTAACTTACCTGGTTGGTAGTTTTCCCCGTTGATCGGTAGTCTAGTGGGGCGAGGTAAAGTTTCTCCTCCTTGTTCAAAACAGCAGGAAGCTCCATTATAGCATCTGGTCATCCAACAGCGCTGAAAAATGTCAGCAACACGTTACCTCTTCTTTCCTTATTGACGTCTTAACGATTAAAACTCTGAAAGGTTTGAACCCAGGAGTCATTTCAAAAGTAGGTTGTGTTTGATCGTCCGGGTGAACGTAGTCCTGAATAAGACTGTTGTTGTTGACAGTGAGTGACGTTTCGACAACCTGTGCGGTAGTCATCTTCAGAGTCAAAGTGAGCTGTATCACGTCACGTCACTATTGTTAGCCGTCGACAGCTACATTGAAATAAGCACTCGGACAGACTGATTGCTCTGTTTTTCCGTTTGCCGTAACTCTAGTCTATTGCTCTTGCTTCTGTGAGTCACATATTGTTGCCACTTTTGTGCAGCAAATTTAATACAAGAGGAGAAAATTGTCAAAAACGTCGTTAAAGAAAAGGCGATGTTGATTGGTTGGGTCTTTTCTGGAGAAGCACCCAGAGAGATTCCTGTTTGAATATTAAGGTTCTCAAACGAAAAAATCCGGTCTTTCTTTTGAGTCATTTCACTTGACGATTGTGCCGGTTACGGCAAAAGGAAGAAGACAAAAAAGAAAAAGATTGTTACTGATTTCAATTGAGTTTGCTATTTAAAACGGTAAATCAGTATTAAAAGAGATTTAAACGGGGTCATTAATTCTACCTATTATTTCTAAGAGAACTTCTTTGTTTTACCTTGAGCACCAGTGCAAAAGTACTGCCTGCTTTATCAGTGAGCTGGGTCTCCTCATTCAATGGAGAGAATTCGTGCCTGTTCAATTCACAATTTCCTTTACTAGTCTTCCCAAAGGACTCTTGAAAGTTTGTAGAGGTACACCATAAGTGCTTCAAACATGTCTGACTACAAGACAGGAGGCTGGGCGAATCAATTGTCCTGATTGTTTTGCCTTCTAAGCGCTTATTGTTCCTACTTAGGAAGTAGGCAGATCTATTGTTTCCCGCTTCGGCTGCCAAAGCGACAGAACCGAGAAAGCAACACAGACCAATTGACCATGAAATCATCTTTGGACTCTTCTAGCTTTCAGCGTGACATTCGTCTGACGAATGTTCTGAACGATGTGGACACTTGCCGAATAAATTAAACTGGTAGATCTTGATAGATCTTGATAGGCAAGTTATAATTTCTCCAATCTTTAGCGCCGCTGCTTGCCTAGTGGTGCTAATAAATAAATAGAGACGCTTATCTTGCTGTATTACCTAATGTGAGCTTGTATACAGTACAGTTAGTCTCCCCCAGCCCCAAGTCGACTTTCCTGCTAGCAGAAATGCCTCGATCTTTCCTTTACAAATCGACCATCTCCAAAACCGAAATAATAATTATCATGAAATAAAATATCAACGAGCGAAATGTTTTTAATCAAATTAAATCAATGGTAGGGCAAAGTAAACTTCAATTTTTCAAAACAAACAAAAAGGAGAAAAATCATTGTCAGGATTGTGACCTTTTCACAAAATACCAAACTGATAACCTCGGACAAAAGATAATGAGACAAGTTCGTTTCGAACGCCGAGGCCGGATAAAGGGAACTGATTTTTAGCGGTAATAAATATGGCATCTGATTTTTGAAAATCCGGCTCTATCAAAACACAAGGATCTAGTAAAAATTCGGCGTTTAAAAAAAGTTGATATATACTACCTACTGGCGTGAATGAAAGAATATTCTTTATTTAAACACAATCAGTATTATTATGTGTCGTGATATAGGACACAAGCTTTGCTACAGTCTTAAAATATGCTTAGATCACGCTTCCTTGAGGAGAAAAGGCTTAAAATTTCAGTTTGAAAAAACAAAAACAAAACAAAGCAAAACAGCCGAAAGCTATTTAACATAAATTGCTTGAACAATGCACAAATTATTGCTGGTATTTAGTACCCCAATAGGATGTGCAGTAATTGATAGATAGATAAATCGTTTATTGTATAAATACTTTGCAGTCGTAAAACTGAATTGCGTATTTTACAAATAACAGTTAAAATATAAAACTAATTACAATCACATGAATATAAATACTTGTGCAGTAAAGCTAAAAAATATGTATAAAAATCTTACAATAAAGTCGACTTCTTGGAAACTTTAAGAGCTTTATGGGCAACCCTGGCACATAACATAAACAAAAGAGCGTCTGAAACGTTCCGTATGAGAACGTGGCCACAGGTTCTACAGTTTAACAGCTTTTCTGTTCAAGCCATTAATGGCTTTTCCTGGCTTAATAACCATTGTAGATTGTCAGAGGACATGACTTGTCTGGTTATAGGTCTTCCAGGCCTACTCTTTCCAGCTTCAAATCTAATTGGCTCTGTTGTCCACCTGAGCTTGCGCCCCTTCCTCTTCGTCACCACCTGACGCAGGTGAATCATCTAATTCAATTGACCCCTGGAGCAATGCAACTCGGCGTTGCTCTTCAAGGCAGCTCAAACAGAAGTTTTTTCCATCTTTTATTATTTGAACTTTCCCGATGATACACTTAGGTGAATCTCTATCGTCACGGTGCCCAGTCCGGTATACAAGGGGACCTTCCTCTGACTGTTCCAGCCATCTCAAACCCATGTGATCTTCCAAGAATGCGTCACCGTTATATATGGTGGAGATCTTTTAAAAGAACTTGAAGGAAGAAAGATTGATATACCTCTTGTAATTGTGCTTGAGAGCAACTACGTCGCCTTTTGAATAGATAATCTCATATTCTTCGGCTGCGTCTTGAACTGTAGTTTGTCCTTCACTCCCTTGAACCTCTTTCAGCAGATCGACTTCTCCATGTGCCGACGCATTCCTTCTGAACATACTCAGAGCAAGTGGATTGAAGTGTACCAGCTCTTTCTTTGGTCTTCCCTCTCGTTCGTTGCTGTCATACACCCCGTCCGGATTCTTTCGCAAAGCTCTGCAATAGCCTTCCTTTGTCGCTCCTTTCCCTCCGCGCTCGTTTCCTCGTCCACATCCTCCTTAAGGTTTACTCTTGCCGTGCGACTTTCGAAGCCATTCCGGTGCCTTTGGACCCAGCTTTCTCTGTGTGTAATGGCTCTGACGACCGGTATAAATAAGATATAAACGAGGATACGTAGTCGTTCAGAGCGGGTGTTCTCACTCCACTAAAAAATTCAGGGTCCAAATCTAAGCTGGCCTTTCGCGGCCAACCATTACATAAGCCGAGGCCGAATAGCCGAAAGGGTCCAAAAAATTCTTTTAGATCAATATTAGGGCCATTTATACGAGGAAAAATAAGACGCGTCTTAAATAAGACGCTAACTGTACCATTTATACGAGCATGTCTTTAATATCTAATAAGACGCGTCTTAGCTAAGCCGCGTCTTATTTTACACAAAATGTGCCGTTTATACGGAAAGTTCGCGTCTTATTTTTCCTCGTATAAATGGCTCTATTGTCACTAAAGTCTGTAAATTTTGTGCAAAATGAAATAGCCACTGCGAATGAGGTCTGAAAAAATCTTGTATGAAAAAATAACCCATCCCTGACTCAAAAATCAAATAGTGGGCCCCTTACTGGTAGCCCTTCATGCCGAGTGCTATAATATATTAAACGCCTGCAGACTCTGCTACTTGTACCTAGTATGCAACATTCCTTTCACCAATTCAATCGTTTATTTTATAAAAAAAAAACTAAAGAAAATAAACTATAAAGGTTTTGTTACTTTTATTTCACCGAGGTAAGTCTTTGGTGTTCCACTTATTTTCACTAATTCTACACAGTCATTTGAGACTGTTTATCATACAAGCTAACGTTTATCAGTGATACAGTCCTTTACTTTCCCGGCCCAATACTAGTACTGGTAGGTGAACCGATCTCGGTTTCCCATCAGAGTTCGAGATAACCCTAAAACTCCATGCAATTAGAGCAGGTTTATTAAATTGCGAGAAAGCCCTTATTTTGCAACATTTTAAGCGCGCGAATTCATTGTACTTTTGCATTCTACTTTTGACGTCCATTCTAATTAGTACTTTTAAGAGTTAAGTTACTGGTCAAAAAATACGAACCTCGATTTATAGTCGCCTTGTGACTTGCCTTGAGGCGATGAGGCAATCGGCACTTATACAGTAAATTCCGCTTTCAATGAATCGGTTTGTCTATTGTCCTGGCGGTATTGTTATGTTTTATCAGCCGAAAAACTCTATGCTTGGACCCTTGCCGGTTGCCAGGAGTAAATCAGTCAAGGAAGTATTTACGTACCTTTCTCTGTCACAGGATTTCTTTTTGTCCTTTTTCTTCTTCCCCATTTCTCGCAAAAAAAGATATGTATAAATCGCTTTCTCTGCCTTCTGGGGTTGACAGCGCGTTCAGGAGTTGCGTTACAAAGCGAGAAAAGTGACTTGAGATTCATATTACAGTGCCCTCAACTATTAATAAATTAAGAATATGATGCCATGTTTTCGTCAAACAACCAGGACTTCGTATGACAGGAACTGCTGCCAGCCGGAAGCAAGAATAGGTAATGTACCTCGGCCAGGAAATTCTATGGACACAAACCTTATTAAGCGGAAAAATAGTGGGATAAGAGATTTTTAGGCCGTGTAATAAATCTGATCTCTGATTCGGGCTCAAAAGCCTTGTGATCCCTGATCCCATTCTTCTGAGCCCTGAGCCCTTTGCTCTGAGCCCTGATCCCAGTCATATTTTGGGCTTTGAGCCCTGAGCCCATATACCATGTTACGACCCTGATATGCAACAGTAACTGTAAGTGTTGTAATATGAACTCGAACTATCTTTCGATAATTTGATTGCACTGACAGCGAGCAGGGTTTGGAACGTTCCTTACAATCCCAGGCCCCCCATTACAGGCCCCGTACAATATCAGGCCCCCCATATCAGGCCCCCCCATTCCAAGCCCTCCCATATCAAGCCCCCCATTTCAGGCCCCTTACCATATCAGGCCCCCCCACATCAGGCCCCCATTCCCATATCAAACCCCCCATCCTAGGCCCACCATTCTAAGCCCCGACGATCAATACGAGGCCCCATGTTAATAATTATAACAAGACTAATAATGAAAATACTAATGATAACGATAATAGTAATAACAATAATCAATAATAATATTAATACTAAAATTCTTAATGGCAAAGCGAGTGAGAGTGCCAGAAGCCAGAAGTTTATTTAATAAAAATGTTATGCTTGCGCCATGTGTCACGCCGAGTATTTATTGTTCTGTTCTCTCTTTTTTTATTTTGATTGTTGTTGTTGCTTTTAGTAGTTGCCTTGTGATTGCTTTGCAAAAAGGCATGAAAGTGCTAGTATCAATAAAATTTCAAGACTACTTCACTACCCTATTTGTATTCTGTTCTAGGTAAATCAATCTTTTGTAGATGAGGACGGCACTCTGATACCCCGTTAACAGGATTATAATCGTTTTTTACCTGCACCAGAATTGAAAGACTATAGAGGCCCTAATTATTTTCGACTTAACAATTTTGTAGAAAAAGTTGCATGGGTTAAGTTCGTTTGAACCTTGTGAACTAAGAAAAAATTACTTTATTTTTGTGACAAGCTATTACGGTCAGTGGGGAACGTGTGGTGGAAACCTTTTGGTTGGGTTTAATACGTGCTTCTTGCATGATAAATTACACTCGCTGTACACTGATAACCCGATAACCGATGAGAGAAAGATTAATTGCAACGGAATTGCAATGACGTCAGGAGCAAATAAAATTGATTTGATAACGTTGGTCCTATGTCGGTCCCGTGACCGGTTCGGCCGTGTTATGGGCTCGAAAATCCTTCAATAAGAATGAGCGAGACCAGGTTTTTTTTTTAGCATGCAAGACTAAGCCCCCAGCCAAATCCTTGTCTTCACTAAAACGGCTGGACGCACGACCTGGTTGAGGTCATTGTTATCTAAGGTCTTCCTAAGTGCTCCTGAATACGTACAATATTCTTTCAACAAGCCTACGCCCTACCCTTGCCCGGCCCCCGCTTTCGCGCGAAAGGAGATCGAGAAAAATTGACCCTCGAAACCACACTAGATATCAGACGTTTCTTTTCTTTTCTGTTATTTTCTGTCAGTGTTCTGTCATTTTTTTCCTTGCGGTAAACATTGCCTGAAAAGTCTACCCTTTAATATATTTCAACTAGTGAAACCCATATCCTTTCATATACCTGAAGACTTAAAAACGAACTCCTTTGGGTTCGGTTAAGGCCTCCCCATAAAGGCTTTCACCGGGAGCTTCCCCGGATTTCCCTGATACCCGATGTTAATTAAGTACGTTGTGTACGTACAATGTCAAACCCCACGCTTAGAGAGAGATAAAACACAAATTGTGTGGCCTTAAATAAAAGAACAGGCCTCATCCTTCAACTGAAGGAGGAGTAAGCTAATGCAGATATGGCAAAAACAAGACCTTTTAGAACAGAAGCTCCTTTAACAAGAAAATCGCAACAAAGACCTTCGCATAAAACACAACCTAACTAGGATCAAGCATACAACTACCCCATTGGTCAAATCATATTGACCAACAGAAAACCTCTATTTTCGATCCTACCTACGAGCACAAATTGAGCAACGAACACCATCACATTGCCACTTCTACATAACCTAACATAGTAGCAACTGATGAGGTCCACTGAAAGGACCGAAACTCGAGTCTTGCTTGAGAATTTACTCTCGAAATCATCATAGCAGAAACCACACTAGTAAACGAAGAACGACTTCTTACAACAAGCCCTTCAATACTCGCTGATATAGCCAACGATCCTGCAGAAGATAGCTTATTAGCTTCGGATGACGAAGACATACCGTGTGGACAAATGTCAACAGAAAGGCGCAAAAACACAAACCTTAAAGAAAATGGGGATCAGCCATTGAAAAGAAACAGAAAGACTAACAATACTGTGAGAAGAAACGGCGACCCCACAGAGGCCAAAAGACTAAACGTTAAAAAACAAACACCAAGGATCAGAGAAAATGGCGCCAAGTCCAAATACCACGCAAAACGGGTCCACAGAAACATAGGCGTACGGGAAATTTTTTGCCAGGGGGGGCGGTAAACCATTTGCCCAAAAAAATCTCGCAAGTTGCCCAAATTTTTCCGAAAGAATCGTAAAGAAATCAGGGCCATATTGCAACAACGTAGACCGTCCTGGGATATGAAGGTGGCTCGATACGGTTTTTCAGGGTCAATACCAAGTCTGAGCATAAACTACGTCGCCATAAACAAACATTTGGAAAAATTGTGACCACAGTTGTATTAAGATGAAAATTTGTCATCACCAGGGTTGCAATGACATCGGAGTTGTCATAGCAACGAAATGACTCCCCCCGCTCATTACCTATTTTACTCCAGCAATGATTCTCGGCACGAGGAACCTTACAAAATCGTTCACAGGAGCTTTTTTCTCCAATACGGTCGCCTCGATGTTCGCGAAGTTTAAGCAAAACCTTAAGAGCGTTATCGAGATATTTTGGAATGAAGTTTTTATTACAGTAAAAACCCGCAACTAAGAACGTAAAAATTAAGAACCTGTTAGCCTAAAATTGGTCATTTATACCCCCTATAAACAAGAACCTATTTAGCCTTAGAAATTTAAAAAAGGTTCTTATTTCTAAAATCACACTAGTACATTAGAGCTGTATTGCAAGAATCATATTTGAAGCGAAAAAAGCAGATTGCCATTGTTGTAAAAATGTTTTTTAAGGAAAAATGAGTGCAAGGTATGTAGACTTTAAAAGCATACTAAGCAATATGTAGCCTCAGCACACCATTATGCGTTGTTTTTTCCAGGATTAAGAACCCATTTTAAGAACCTAAATAGCCTAAAATTCTGTTAACTACCATTTATATAAGAACCTCAGGGGCGGATCCAGGATTTTTTTTTTTAGGAGGGGGTGCACTCGTCTCTTGCTCTACTTCAACACCAATAAACCACATAGTTTTTTTTTTTTTTTGCAGAATACCAGTTATAGTAGAAAACCGCAGGTCATCTCAGGGGGTGCGCACCCCTGCACCCTCCCCCTAGATCCGCCCCTGAACCTGTTTAGGCTAACTCCTAAAAATGTAGGTTCTTAGTTGCGGGTTTTTACTGTATTAGAAATACGGTAAGAACAGGAAAATCTTGATTTTTGGCCGTTATCTGTAGAGAACGAAGCGCTTTTGACCTGCAATTTCACCTCATAGTAGTTTTAATCTTTTTAAAAACATGTGTAAAAGATCGTGGAGATAGCTCTGCTTGATTGCTAGAATCGAAAGAAGGATTTGATTAGTATGTATCGAGACACCCTTGTTAGCGGTTTTGTAAACATTTCGGTCTACTTTAACAAATTAGTGAATAATTTTTTAAACCGCTCGATAGATTTTTTAAAAGAATTAAAATTCTTCTCGTAATTCAAACTGAGAATTAGTCAGCCACTTCTTCATTTTCATACCCATTGCTAAATGCTATCTGCCATATTTTGTTCTTCGAGTAGAGATGATTCTAGAAAGTTATTCGAAAGTTTATTTTAATCAATTCACGACTGAAATAGCCCATTCCATCTAGTGCAGTGCAGTATAGTGCCCAACACAAAAAACTGCCAATATGTAAAGTACTCATCACATGCTAGGCAACCACTGTAATGTAACTGGATTATTACGCCGACTTCAGATTAATATTCAGGTCTTTAAAATAATTAAATAAACATAGAGACGTCTTTAAAAACTGGCTTTGCCCAAATTTTCTCTCGCTGCCCAAAAAATCTGCGTTGCCCAAAATTTGGGGGGGCTGCAGCCCCCCTCGCCCCCCCGGCCCCTACGCCTATGCACAGAAACGTCATCATGATGACTCTCGTGAACAGAAAGAACACATACCTTTTAAAAAACAGCGCCTTACTACAGAAGAGCTTGAAAACACCATTAAGGACAAGATACAAAAGGCCAAAGAATCCATCGCCAAACTGAAGAAACATATTGAGAATAATACATGTCCAAAAACTTTGCGTTATAACGCAAGGGCAAACATTGCCCCGGACGAAGAATTCAAACGAGACATAAGCTGGATTAGAAAAGACGCAGAACGAAAAGTTTTAGGCGCACTCGTTAAGTTTCACGACCGTAGAGTCGAAAGAAGCAAATCTAAACTTGTAAAACTAGAGCAGGAATCACGCAAAGAAAAGAGGAAAGACATGTCAGATAAGGTATCATCTAATACTCTAGAATGCAGTCACGAACAGAAACTAGAGAATATCCAGAAGAAAATAGACGAACTCAACAAAATGAAGTATGTCTTACAAAATGCTAAAGAGAATAAACAAAGTGAATCTTATCCCAGAGTGTTTTCTGAGAATAAAGATTATCTAAAAAGGCAAAGAGGAAAGAAAAAGCGGTCATTGTCAACCAAAAAACGCAATGAACGGAGGCGAAAAATAGAGCGTGATTTAGATAAGAACATAGCAGAAGCAAGAAAGAAACATATCAAAAACCTCTCAGATTACAAAATGACACGCGATCAGATAAATGTTCTGTCAAGGGGTCTTAAATTCATTCCCACACCAGTGACAAACACAGGTCACGTTAGAGCAGAACTATTAAAAGATTTCAACGCTTTCGCTAGACGAATGCGTCTACAATATATCTTTCATGGAAAAGATAAAGAGCAACACCCCTTTCATGTAAAGTCAGACTGAGAGCCACCAGTTCAGCCATCAGTCGCACTAGAAACATACCTAGAAGAGGTTAAATTACAACTTGCTAATATAAATACAATCACGCCTAGAAACAATCTACCCAAGAGGGAACAACTTGCCATTAAACAACTGAAACAAAACTCGGACATCAACATTAAACGAGCAGATCATAAAGGCTCTTCTATTGTTGTTCTCAACAAAGAAGACAAAATAAAGAAGGTCAAATACAATTAGATGACAGAGAAAACTACAAACCCTTACAAACACCAATGGTAGTAGAAACCTCTAAAAGGGTCAAGAAATTGATAGATAAGCTTTACAAAGAGAAACATATAGACGAGATGAGAAGACGATGGCTATCCCTGACGCCAAATCCACCGCGAATACCACAATTCTACACTCTCACAAAGATTCACAAACCAACACCAGTTGGAAGACCGATCATATCAGGCTGCGAAGGCCCGACGGAAAGAAAGTGTGGAAGAGATTTATCGATGACATATTCTCATTGTGGAATGTAGACAAAGAAGAAATATACTCATTCATCGAACAAGCAAATAACCATCACCCGACCGTAAAATTTACTGCTGAAGTTTCAGAAACAGAAGCCGCCTTTCTGGATACATGTATTTACAAAGGAGAAAGATTTACGAAGGAATCAATCCTAGATGTGCGTACCGGTGTTTAGACAATGGCAAAATTTGCAATAAATTCACACTGTAGTTATAAGAAAAATTTAGCCGTTAAGTCACTTTGTATTATTATTAAAGAAAAATTTAGCCATTAATTAACGGCTAAATTTTACTCTTTACTAACCAAAAATTTAGCCATTAATTAACGGCTAAATTTTCATTAACTATTTATAAGTTAAATTTTGATTAATTATTTATACAAACGAAAAATTTAGCCATTAATTAACGGCTAAATTTTCATAAATATTTATACAAACGAGAAAATTAGCCATTAATTAACGGCTAAATAATTCCCATATATATATGAAGACAGCTAAACTTAGCCGTTATTTAACGGTTAACTATTTCCCATTATATAGTATCATGCATTTTTAGCCGTTAATTAACGGCTAAATATTTCCCACTATATAGGTATCATGCATTTTTAGCCGTTAAATAAAGGCTACCTATTTCTCACTTGTAAGTATCATGCATTTTTAGCCATTAATTAACGGCTAAATATTTGCCATATATATAAGAATACAGCTAAACTCAGCCGTTATTTAACGGCTAAATATTTTCCACTAGATAAGTGTCATACCTTTTTAGCCGTTAATTAACGGCTAAATATTTCCTATAAATATAAGGATACAGCTAAACTTAGCCGTTAAATAACGGCTAACTGTTTCCCACTATATAGGTATCATGCATTTTAAGCCGTTAAATAACGGTTAACTATTTCTCACTACATAAGTATCATGCATTTGTAGCCGTTAATTAACGGCTAAATATTTCCGATATATATATAAGGGTACAAGCTAAACTTAGCCGTTAAATAAAGGCTAACTATTTCCCATTATTAAAGTATTATGCGTTTCTAGCCATTATTTAACGGCTAAATACCTCCAAAACATATAAAGAGACTGCTAAACTTAGCCGTTACTAAACGGCTAAATATTTCCAATACATATATGGAGAGGAGGTTATTATATATTGTTGAAGAGGAGGTTAATGGCGATGGGGCTAGGGGGTTCATACAAACACCCCACGATGGAGCTTAATAAAGGGGTCTAAATGCCCCAACCCAGGACAACACCAAAATTGCATTTCCAGGAAATGACCTGCAAATGCCATAATGATAGGAGCCATTATTGTGTGATGAAAACCTGACAGTGAAGCACCCTTCGCAAAACGATCTTAGCCGCTATTTTTTATTATTTACAAATTCCCCACCACCCTGACAGAAAGGCCCGGGGTGGGTGGGAATTGAGTGAGCCGTAGGAGGTACAACTTAGCCGTTACCTACATACAACCACGGTACGGGATAATCAATTTATCCTTTAATGAATGGCTTAATATATTCCACGTGTATAAATGGAAGTTTCAACTTAGCCGTTAATACACCACAACATAGGTTGTTGTTTTCTGAAGTGATCATTTTTAATCAGTCGTCATTTGATACTATACTAAAGGCGCTTTCCAAAAGTCAGAACTGCGTGGCCGGCCGGACCATGGCCGGACCATTCATTTCGACATTGAAATAGGCTTTTTCTAAGAGTTTTTGCTGAAACACCATCTCCTTCGTGTACACTATAAAAGATTAAATCTTAATCAATGATCACGCTGTTTCAATAAATTACATTTTAATGGGTATTGAGTTGCTAGTTTTACTTGTCCCACCCCTTCTTCCATAATAATTATGAAAAAGTCGATCCATCCAATTTTAAACACAACATTTCTCGCGAGTAGTATACAGATAATACATTTAAGGTAAACATCTCCTTCAAATAAAATTTGATAACATTGCTGAAGTTTAGGCCTCAACCACAGATGACAATAAAATGCAATTTTAGAGTTATCCCGGGGTCCGGCATTTGCACATTTATTTCAGCCCCACCGTGAGGTCTTTGTATGAATCCCCGGCCGCCAGCCTCTACCGTAGGGCAATTGCAGTGGTTCTGAAAAAAAAAAAAAACAAACAAACGCCCCACAAATTCCCGGGGAGGAGGGATAATTTGCATGTCATTCCATGATTCGACCTTGCATTTCTTTCCAAATTGAAACTTTTCTTTCCTGGCAAAAGCCCCCCTTCTCTACCACCCTTACTAAAAACAAATAGACCACACAACAAAAGTCGTTTGCCATGGCCTTCTCCTGGTTTTATTGGCTTCTGACGTTCTTTATCCTTTGATCTTCCCTCACTGCCATTTTGAATGAAGAGACAAAAAAAGAGCTGTGAGCGAGAGTAACGTCCTAGCATAAACACCCCATTTTGGCCGAATCAATTAACGGCTTAAAGAACCAACCGCGGAGCAGTTCTTTTAATGTGGGGTCCGGTGAGAAGGGAGGGACAAATTTCGTCGTTCTCTTTTTGAGGCCGTTTAGAATTAAATGTCAAATTACTGAACCTCTTCAGCCTCTCCCCCGCGCGGTCCCTATAGTTCGTACATAATAAGCCGTTATTCAATGGCTAAGTTGAACCTCCTAAAGAATATGGCTAAGTTTGACCTCCACCAGGTATATATTGGAATTATTTAGCCGTTGATTAACGGCTAAGTTAAACCTCTATAAACAAAAAGGAATTATTTAGCCGTTAATTAGCGGCTAAGTTTGACCTTCTCTCTAACCTATAGTGGAATTATTTAGCCGTTAATTAACGGCTAAGTTCAACTTCCTACACATATATAAAATGAAATGTTTAGCCGTTAATAAACGGCTAAGTTTAATCTTCTTTCCATATATATGGGAAATATTTAGCCGTTAATTAATGGCTAAGTCTAACCTTCTTTTCATATATCTAGGAAATTTTTTAGCCGTTAATTAATGGCTAAGTTTAACCTTCTCCTTATATATAGGAATGTTTAGCCGTTAATTAATGGCTAAGTTTAACCTTATTTTCATTTATACAGGAAATGTTTAGCCGTTAATTAATTGCTAAATTTTCACTTACATATATAGAGGAAATGTTTAGCCGTTAATTAATGGCTAAATAATTTCTATAAGAAGGAAAATATTTAGCCGTTAATTAATGGCTAAATTCTCGGTTTGTAGAATATACAAAGTGACTTTATGGCTAAATTTTTCTTATAACTACAGTGTGAATTAATTGCAAATTTTGCATTTATATATACACCCATGTGCGTACACACTTCAAACCGACAGAAACTTTCCAATCAATACACGTACTTCTCTTCATGTCACCCCCCAGGGGTAAAGAAAGGATTCATAAAAGGCGAGGCCTTAAGATTACTCAGAACAAACTCTTCTGAGAAAATGTTCGAAGAGAACATAACTAATTTCAAGCGAAGACTCCGTATGAGGGGTTATAGAGATAAAGTGATAGATAAACAACTATCAGAAGTCAAGCATCACGAAAGAATGTCGGCTTTGCAAAACAAAACAAAAACGCACAAGAAAATATCACCCTTCCTGACAGAGTATCGCCCCTCAGTACCGAATCGAAAAAAAATCATCATGCACAAATGGTATCTTATAGAAAACCAACCGTTGCTTAGAGAAATCTTTAAAGACCCTCCCATAATATCTTACAAAAGAGGAAAGTCAGTACAAGATATACTCGTAAGAGCTAAACTATGAAGGTAAGGTCAAAGCAACAGCAACTGAGCCAAAGATAGACGTGAATAGCCTGTCAACATTATGAACAACTCAAACTATGAAGCTTAAAGGTCAAAGATATACAACAACTTGGCCAAAGGGAGTCGTGTATGGCCTGTCAACATTATGAGTCATGTATCACGCTTCTTTGTACGTGCATTTTTTGCCGCTACTGCACGACTATGACGTGCGCTAGGAAGCGCCTACTTTCATTCAAAGCTTAAAGAAAGTATGCTAACATTTCACTAATTGAACGGGGGGAAAGTCGAAAAAGCGAGAAAGAGTTTGTAAAAGCCGCGACTTAGCTTTTTGAGTGACGATTTTGTAGCAGCCGCTGCCTCCGTGTATTGTTGGTTAAGATTCCTAGGAGTACTCTACATACAGTCCTTATATTTTCAGTCAATTTCAAGAAATGTTAATAAAGGGTTAACGGCGTCCGTTTCATGCTAGGTCCATGGAGCTGACAGTTGATGATCAATAAAAGTATGCAAAGATGGGGCGGAATGCAAGTATCATACACACTTCACGTAAAGGGAAGCAAGATATTACAGATCAATATTTATTTAAGAAAAAATTACAAAAAAGAACTTTATCAATATACAGGGATGAAAACTGAGTTTGATAGGGAAGGAAACAAATTATGCATTATGCGTTAGAAAGTTAGAATTACATTTTCCGTTGAAAGATTATTACATTTTGCGTTAAAAGTGTTATTACATTTTGGGGCGATTCTTAGTGCATCTTGCGTTAGTAATGCAATTTGCGGTGATTATTACATTTCGCGGCGTAGTAGTGGTGTCATGTAACAAAGTCGTAGTAGTAACAAACCATGGTGTTACAGCTTCTGGGGGTGTCACCAGAACTGATTTGACCTTTGCTCCAAGCAGGAAAATAAAAAGCTAAAATCGATACACAATGAACAGTTTGAAAAGGACACAAAAGAGTTGTAATGTTATGTGGTGATTAAAAGTGGAATAAACAACGCACGTTTAAATTTGCTTGGGCCCTTTTATTCCAAACTATCAATATTCCTGTCTTCATTTACAAAGTCTTTGAGCTAAATTACACCGGATTTTGTGCGCAAGGAAAATATAATTTTGAACATGCCAATAAGAGATTTTCACGACTTTGTAGAAAATTCCCTGACCTTGATTTTTTTTTTTTTTTTTTTTTTTGCTTTACCTTGATACGTCCTTACCCGACACTCTGTATATGTTGCTACAAGCAATGAAAGTTAGATTGTTAATATTAAACATTTTGGTACAATATTTCCCCAATTATTAACAAAATAATAACACGTTTTAAAATTTCCCTGTTATTCTCGACGTTATTATTATTGGCCGCTCACACGACAGACGAGCGGATGATTCGGATAAATGGCGTCAGACAAATAATTTGTCTTGATGTGAAAACGGAACGGTTACTTAAATTAAATTTGGGACTAATAATCTGTCTGACCTTAACTGTCTGCCGTTATCCGTCAAGAAGGATAGTTAACCCGCCTCTTTTGTGAAACAAAATCGAAATATAAGTGAATTACCGGAAACCTAGCTTAATATACATGGGGCCTGATATGGTAGTTCGGGGCCTGATATGGTAGGTCGGGGCCTGCCTGGGGCCTGATATGGGGGGTGTAATATGGTATGGAACGTTCCAACCTTAGTAGGAGACAGCTGTAAATGGCTGTGAACGCCAAACATTCTAGAACTCCATAATTCCTATCACTTAATAGCTTTTATCAGCTTTATTGTTTTCTTGGTGCAGCAGGTGGTATAACATATGTCCGGGATTGATAGCAATGGAATCGAACAATTGTCTACATAGTCCGTTACGTCTATCATATAGCGTTGGCAGGCCTAGGCTGTCAAGGCATTCCCGATATGACATGGCAGGTGAAATTATGGAAATCGCTCTTTTGTGAATTCTGTCTATATCCTCATTAAGATAAGCCGGGAGTGCGTAATGGAAAACCGGAGCGCAGTGTTCTAGTACAGGTCTGATTGTTGTACAATAGAAATTCACAATGTCATTAAGGGGAACACGAGCCCTTTTCAAGAGAACAATGAAATACAGGCGGTTATTTGCTTTCTTAATGCAATCTACAATGTGATTGTTCCATTTCAAGTCACTGGATAATATAAACGGTACAAAATTGACTGCTTTATATATATTAGTATAATTGTGATTTACAGTGTAAAATAAACACGTTGACGTAAGTCTTTGGTTCATGCTTTTATAACCAGCCGTCTTGACTATTGTAATGGTTTATTGTTTGGCTTACCAAATGTGCAGATCGCTAAATTACAACGTGTACAAAATGCAGCAGCAAGACTTATTCTTGGCATTGGAAAGTTTTCTCACATTACACCGGCGCTTTATGAGCTGCACTGGCTGCCGGTTTCTTTGCGTATTGACTATAAGATTTTACTTTTGACTTTCAAATGTATTTATGGCCTAGCGCCAACTTATCTTAGCGATCTTATTAGTATAAAATCGAATTCATTATATAATCTTAGGTCTACTGGTAAGCTCTTATTGGACCATCCCAAGGGAAAGATGCTCACAACATTGGGAGCAAGATCATTCTCAGCAGCAGCTCCGAAACTCTGGAATGAGCTACCTGTGGAGCTTCGTCAGGCAACATCACTTAACAGTTTTAAATCTCGACTTAAAACCTGTCTTTTTAAGAAGTATTTTTATAGTTTGTAAGTTAGTTTATTTTATTCTCACGGTAATGTATTTTCGTTTTCTTTTAAACATATGATTGTAAAGCGCTATTGATCAGCACATGTAAATACGCGCTATATAAATTGGTAAATTATTATTATTATTATTAAATAAAAGTTGGATAAGTGATAACAGCTTCAGAGCACCTGCTTTTATAAAGATTCCTTAGAAGAAACTCCACTGATCATTATCGGACAGAATCGTTAGTCAGACAAAGGATTTAAAAAAAAGGTTTAATAATCTCGAAATATTTGCATTGTGAAGGTGTGTTGCAAGGATTGTGAAGGTGTAGAATTGAAAGAATCCCCTTTTTAGATAACCTTCTCTAGCCTGTTCACAGACCCTCTATTTTCTCTTCAAAGTCCGTCGAGCCCGCGTGATAAAAAACAAAAACCGCGTGGGAATTATTGACCGCCAGCACAAGAGGGTAGGGGTGGAGAAAGAGAAAATAGTTTTCTTTCTCGATCTCCGCCCCCGCTGATGTTTGTGAAAAGAACGAAAAGAAAAATAAAACAACATCTGTGTACAGGCTAAACCTTCTCCAGCGGATTTATTTTGCTGTCTGCGTGAATGTCTCATAGCCCTACTATGAAAAAAACTGTCAGTGAGACGTCACAGAGAGATGACAGGATGATTCGTGTTGATGGCCACATCGCGTTTGTTTAGTGCCTGAGGGAGGGTGGGTGGGTGGTGGTGGGGGGTACTTGCGTTAATTTTTGGTTGGTATGTGTCGCTGTCCTTTCAGAAGACCTACCCCATTATAGTCTATTCTGTGACAATTGTAGACCCCATCTTTGTCACTTTTGGGCAAATATGTAATTTTCGCGATCCCAACTTACTCACTTTCTATTTTTATGAACTGTAAACGACAAATTAAGAAATGTTGTCACGTTGTCTGAAAACTATAGCTATACACTTGTTAATCAACTTGTGAAAGTTTTGTTAGATTGACCTCATGCAGTTTCATCGATAAGAATTGTTTTGAAAAGTTTGTATTTGATCTGCATTTCCTAACATAAAAATTAGTGCTCTTCTTACAAACGTGGCTCTAAATCTCTTTAATAAGGAGCATATTTTTAGCCTTACATATTTTAATTATTGGGAGAAAAGTTGTGGAAAAGAAGAGTAACGTTTTATCTAGCAGAGACTGTCGCTAAATTACGTTGCATAATGCACATTAAGTTACCTGACAAGACAAAAAAAATTAATAGGCGAACCGACTCAATTCGACCGTAGCAGGATAAGCTCAGTCGATAGAGCGCTTGAGCCGTGTGGGTTCGTTTACCGGAGCCGGACCAATACTCATTCCTTTGCCCTGCAAACAGCTAGACATTCGCGTGGCTAGGATGACCATGTCAAATGTCCGTCCCATGAAAATAGCGTCCAAAACTAGTACTTAAGCGCTAAATACATTCACACTCAAATAAAGTGCATCTCGTTTTTGTTTTTGTTTTTGTTTTTTTTTTTTTTGAGGAGGGCGGTAGCACAAGAGCGGTAATCGGACTTTGTGATTACCCTAATGGCACGATTTTGTAGTTTTTGTAATTTATCGGCCAATTCGTTGTTCAGACCGTCCCACTCAGGGCAGCAATAGACGAAATGCGGTTCGATAAGAGCTCTATAAAGCAGAATAGCTGTATCTGCCTATACCAGAGGAAATAGTTCTAGCCATCTCATTGACATGTTTGGACCACGACAATGATCAATGTGAATTCTTAGGGACTTACTTGATCTTCTAAATGAATGTTAAGTGAATGACCAACGTTATTTGCAAGTCTCTAACGTGAGCCTATTAACAATTAGCCATTTGTGAAAGTTAGCAAGTTCTCCATTAATTGTCCCTTCAAGTTCAGGTAAGCTACTGGTGCCAGAGATAATGGCTGGTATCATCAGCGTACATCCGCGGTATGGCCGTGGTCAGGCAATTAGGCGAGTCATTAATAAATATCAGGAAAAGGAGAGGCCCAGTCAGCTTTCTCTGAAATGTCAGAGATGGAGCGAGAATATCGGCCGCTATTAGATTGTCCAAGGCAGTCGTCTTTTTAACTTCTAGCTTTTCGAGTAATTTTTGGACCACCTTAGCACTACAACTGTTTAAAGAGAAGTTCATGTCAGTTGGGACTGTAAAATAGTGTCCCGGTTGAGTATCAGCACAAGGTATGCCTCTTACCAGTCGTGCATGTCCACTATTTGCGAAATGACTGTCAAAGGCCTCAGCCATTTCAGAAGCAGAGCTTTATCTCCTGTTTCGATATCAGCGATAACTTTCTTCTTGGGTTGACGAAAGTTCAGTTCATTGATTAGTTACCATGTTTTACGGGGATCCTTTTTATTAGCAGTGAGATTGTCATTAAAATATTTTCGTTTAGCATATTTGACGGAATTGTTCACTTTATTTCTTGAAGCTTTCAAATACGCCCAATACGCCCGCTTTCTTTTTCAAGAAGTCTCAGCTCTTTTACGCAGTTTCCGTATTAATTTATAGATAATACAAGGAGACTTCTTTTTCCCAGTTCTTTTTGCTTTTAAAGGGGCGTGTTTATCTATGCAGGGCAATAACTGATATTTTCCAGAATTCCCACAGGTGGTCAGGATCTGAGAATTGCCTATAATGTCGTTCCATGGTCTTTGACAAACGTCTTTAAGAAACTCCGCTGTTTTAGAATTCTTAAGACTTCGTGTGGTGATAATTTCAACACCGCCAGATAATACGAGGAGACTTCTTTTTCCCAGTTCTTTTTGCTTTTAAAGGGCCGTGTTTATCTATATAGGCCAATAACTGATATTTTCCAGAATTCCCACAGGTCGTCAGGATCTGAGAACTACCTAATGTCGTTCCATGGTCTTTGACAAACGTCTCTAAGAAACTCCGCTGTTTTAGAATTCTTAAGACTTCGTGTGGTGATAATTTTAACGCCGCCAGGGTTTGAAAAAATGCGTTTTGCGAATTAAATATCATGGATATTAGTTAAACATAAGTCAATAATAGACTGAGATTTAGCTGTTACTCTCGTTGGCTCCGTGATTTGTTGTTTTAAGCCATAGATCGAGAATTCCAGTCAGCGGGATCTGGTTACTTGGTTTATACTCATATCGCCTACGAGACGTAGAACTCCAAAATCGATAAGCACGTTGGGCGCCTGAGGAATTGGGAGGTCTATACTACGTACTAACAAGGAATGGCCGAGAGTATAGCTTAGAAATTTCAACAGTTAAACATTCCAGCCTGTCATTATATATTAGGATCCTCGCATACTCGGTAATTAAGATTACTACGTAGGTAAAAGCAAACCCCTCCGCCATTTAGGCCGTTTAACATTCTGTCTTTCCGAAAAATTTAATCCATTGCTAGTGGAGCCGAGTATTTGGAAATATCCGCCTCCTTAGTTTCCCTGATTAAATAATTGTTATTGAAAAAAAGGATAGATACTCAGTGGACAGGCTAGTTCGAAGCGGGATGAAACTTTCCGAGTGCGAGCGACGTGTTCTGCGCATGACAGGGCCCAGTGGCCCGTGCCGTGAGGGTTAACAGAGAGGAGCCCCTGGGTGATCTTAAAGAGGGCCATGATCATGAGCCGACTGTTAATCCGACGTTGCTCAAGGGTACACCATCCCAGGTCTTCAAGCAAGTTAGTGACGCTAGATGTGTTGTATCCTCGCAGGCACCATTGAGCCGCGCGATGCTGTATCCTTTCGATCTTATATGAACCATTATTCTCAACGCCTGGGCGGGGTTCCCAAACACTTTTATAAGCTTTGTCTTTTGAAGTCGACGAATTTACCCGTAAGTTTCTTTTTAGAAAGCCAAGCGTGCGGTTTGCCTTGGCTGTTATCTCGTCAATGGTCGATTCCACTTGAGATCGTTTGAGAACCGTATACCTACAGGTATTTCGCGTGATCATCCTCCTATATTGGAGTGCCATGCAGGTAATAAATATGTTGGAATGGCGTTTTAGACCGCGAGATCCGCAATACCTCACACTTAGTGTCGTCAAACTCCATCCTCCAAGTTGCCTCCCATTTCTGTAGCGCATCAAGGTCATCCTGCAGTTTTCTGCAGTTATCTTCACTCGTGATAGTCAAACACAGAATGGTATCGTCGGCGTATAGGCGAACCCTTGATCTTATGTTCTGCAGGAGATGGTTAATGAATGCCAGTAAGGTCAGTGGACCTACGACGAAACCTTGAGGCACACCAGAAAGGACAGCTACAAAATCAGACCTCTCGCCATCCACTACTACGCATTGTTGCCGATTTTCAAGGAAGGCTTCAATCCACCTCAGCTTTAATCCACTTAAGCCTTATTAATGGTCCCTCAATTGTTGAAGACAAAGTAACAGAGAAAAAAGGTAATATCAGTACTGTTCCTGCAAACACAGCTAACCGTTTGCTAATGGCAATATAAAGGTCATACTTGTGACTTACTCGACTCAGACTCAGGGCAAAAAAAGTGATAAGCAATGGATCGGGAAATAACCACACAGTAAGCAAAAACAAGTCAAGTAAATAAGGCAAGGTGTATTTTATTGAAAATTCTAGCGAGTATTTGTCTTCTTGAATTTACCTGAATTCCCATACAACACTGAACCTTTTTGTTCACGGCCATTTTGAGGATTACGCAATATGAAACCCCATGTATTTGATTAAACTCTCATACTGAGCTTGGGCCACCTGTGATCAGCCCCACTTCTTGCCCGGTAGTACTCATGAACACAAAATAAATGAAGAAATTTCTCTTGGTTATTGCCTTGTGAGCTTCTAACATACAGCTAGTCCCACCCAGCACCAAATCCCTGCCAAATCGACTCAGGATAAAAGTTGAAAATTGTATCTTGAAAATTGTAAATGCAATAATAGTAATGATGAAATAAAATAACAACAAGCAAAATGTTTTTAATCAAATTAAATTAATGGTAGGGCGATGCAAACCTCAAAATTGAGTTCTTTTAGAAACAAACAAAAAGGTGAATAATAATTGTCAGTATTCTGCCTTTTCTACAAAATGCTAAAATGATAACCGCGTGTTTTATATAAAAGACACAAAGTTCTCTCGACCGCCGAGGCCATTTTTTTTTTCATTTTTTGGTCCCCATGGATACGAGAACTGTGCGTAGATATAATCTGAGAACCGCTTCCACGCGTAAGGTAGTATACGGAGACAGGAACTTCTGCTGCACACAGCGCTCAAGTTCTTTTATAACATTTGCGTATAATGATTAGAATATTAGACTCGTGAATATTACAGTAGGACTAGTTTTAATCTAGTAATTTACAATTTTACTATAACCCTGTAATTCAGGGTTTTTCTTTACTGCAATGAGGTTAATAAACGGTCTTTTTTAAATTATTATAACACTGTGACGTAAGTAAAAGGACCCTTTGTAAATAAAACTGGGATAAGAATACCGTAAAATTCCAAAAATAAGCCCCTCCAAATGTAAGTCCCCCCGCCCCCTCCCCCAAACTCGCAACGCAATAAATCCTCCGTTAAATCGACCCTCCAAATGTAAGCCCCCCGGGGGCTTGTACTTGAAATTTTCCCTCAAATGCAAAGTAAAACAAAGCAAAAACGGTAAATTTCCTTCCAACTATAAGACTATCCCAACTGATTTTAAAACGCAAATTTCCCTCCATAGATAAGCCCCTCCTAATATAAGCCCCTCCAAAAATAAGGGCCTTTATAAAATATAAGCCCCGGGGCTTATTTTCGGAATTTTACGTTAGCTTCAGAACACTTGCTTGTAAATTAGGTTTCTTCGAAACTCCGCCAATCAGTGTCCGGGAGCGAATCGTTAGTCAGACAAGGGTTTTTGAAAAAGGTTTTCATCTCGAAATATTTGCATTGTGAAGGTGTGTTGCAAGGATTGTGAAGGTGTGTGGAGTTCCTGTTTGTGTAGAATTAAAAGGAACCCCTTTTTCAGATAACCTGGTCCAGAGGATTTCTCAGTTTTGCTATCGCGTGAATGTCCCTCCTTACTTAGACCCACCATGAAAACGGCTGTCGGTGAGATGTCACTCTCAAAGGCCACAGGATGAATCGTGGTAATGGTCACCTCACGTTTGTTTAGTGTCTGTGTAAGATGTATTTAGAAACAGCCACGTGACCAAGGGCGCTTTCAATTTACCAAGAAATTCCGGAAATTCCGGTTGGGATGTTAATAGATTACACACGTTTTCCGGGCGTTCCACTTGAAAATTCCCGGGAATAAGTGGAATTTTGAAAAGGTAGTCCTGTTTTCCCGTTGGAAACTTTCCGGTGGAAATGCACGTTCCATTTACGAGTTTTGTATAGCTAATAGCATGATTGGTAGTGATATTTGGCATAAATACCACGAGCGATATTTCGAAATTGTTATACGTAATTTCACGAGCTGTTAGGCGAGTGAAATTTGAGACAATTTTGAAATATCACGTACAAATCATGATATTATTTGTTTATACTACTACCCACAAAGGTTTTGTAATTTTCACATGTAGGTATTTCAAATTAAGCTGAAATACCACTGCTCTAAGCCAATCAAATTGCAGAAATTTCTCATGTAGTAGTATAACACATGTAGTCACCAGTTCCAGGCTATTCAGCGGCGATATCTGTGCCACCATCTTGAATTTGTTGACGAGAGCATAAACGAATGGAAATTTCGTCAAATGGAACACGTTCTTCACTCCAAGGACTTTTCTATGGAAGTTTCGAAAGTTTTTGGTAAATGGCCCAAAACGCCCCAAATTTCTTAATTTGTCGTCCACTAGGTGTTCATTGCATTGCAATGGTACAAAAATTTGTAATTGCACGCTTTTACAAGTGTAATTTACAAGCGTAGCCATTGTTTCAGAGTCAGTGAAAACTATTAGCTACGCTTGCAAATTACCGCCCCTGGTTTCATCAATAAGAATGGTTTTGGAAAGTTTTTATCTGCTCATCTCCTGACATAAAAATTAGTCATCTCGGTTTCAAACGTGGTTCTAAATCTCCCTAATAACGAGCATATGTTTTAGCATCATAAATAAATTATTGGAGAAAATTGTGAAAAATAAGAGCAACGTTTCATCTAACAGAGGCTTTCGGTTAAATACAACTCTATGGATTAATTGCCTGAAAAGACGAAATGGTCGAAAAATATGAGTGGAGGTATCCGTGAAATTTGAAATTAACATTATCGTACTCCTGGAGTTCGGGGGGAGGTACTCCCTTATACAAGCCATATAGGTATGTGCAGCCCCAAAGGATAAGGTTTTTGAGCCTCTGTAGTCTGAAAACCGGTTTACACTTTGTCCATTTTGGTCTGGAATCGGGTGTAGTTTTCGAGGAATCTACGGAAGTGTATGAACGCATTCATCGTTTCAATTCCAAATGAATAAGGAAAAATAGAAGCATGCGAATTCGAAATCCATTTAAAACAAATTTTTGTTTGCGCTCTAGTTTAAGTAATGATGACACAATTTCTGTCTAAAGACTAAGCTTGAAAACGGGTATGGATTTTAGAGGTCTGGTCTGAAAACGAGTGTGAAAAATGACATAATTGGGTCAGGATTTGGAGAACAGGGCGGCACACCGCACCAAGAATTCCCAGGAGAACCACCCCCTCCTCTCCGGAATCATACTCTTTCTACCCCTTCGAGCTCTTAAATCTGAATACAGTAATACATTTTTCGTCTTTGTTCAGGTCTAAGTAACAAACCGTTTATAATTTACTGTAGTTTCAGCCTACAATATACAGTGTGTTCGTAATTTTTGGCCCATATCCACTTAGCCGTCTTTGCTATGCCATTTATTGTTCCCCAGGGGGAAACCCCATGGTTTTTAACAACTTTTGCCAAAGGCCAGTCGCGGTCATCAAAATCCGGGGAAGTCCATCCGGGATAAAAATCGCTGCTGCATTTCCAGGTTTCATTCGTTAGCAGTCCATTACTAGTTGAGCCGAGTATTCCAAACGGACTGCCATCGGGGGCGTTCGTCCCAATCACGGAAAGAACCTTTGTGTCTCCTGGTATCTGGTAGATGGAGGGGATTGTCCAATCATTATCGTTTTGGTGCTTTATTATTGTATTATCAGCAAACATTTCCATTGACATGTCACACGTGAATTTTGCAGTGAATTCTAAAGGAGACAAATGTAGTTAATAAATACTTCTACCTTGAGTGAAAAGCAAATATGTTTGGATATACACCGGCAGACCCCCGTTCTCATTTAGATCATATGATACATGAATGGCTAATCTTAAACCACGGCTTCAAGCTATTTCACTAAGGTTCTCTTAATACCACTTGTCTTTTACCTAGTTTGCAAGACTGAAGTGTTGACGTTGGATAACGCTATCCACCGGATAAGTGTTAGGGAAACCAATTGCACCTTCCAGTGGAGAGAGATTTATCCAGTGGATAGCGTTATCCACCTTTTGAACACCTAGGGCCTCTATATTCATAGAATGTAAAGCGCGCTTGAAAACAAAAGACTCGCTTATGGGTCCATTATAGACTGCGAGCCGGGAAAGAGGGTCGACATCCGCACTCTCCCAGCCAAGACAACTTTAGTAAGCGTTTATATGAGAAAAAAATTGATGTATTTTGCCCGAGCCAGGAGCTGACAACAGCGCTTACGCATGCTCTAATTACCTCGCCTTGACCGAGTTGACCTGACTGGGCGAGCAAAAGTGTTTTTATGGGAAAAAGCTGACCTGGCTGGGAGGGTTACCCTTCCATCGAAAAAGGGTGACTTGGCTTGTCAGGTCTCCCTTGAAACCGAGCCATCGTTTTCTATCTCGTGTAAACGGGTGCAAAAAGATTTGTTGCAGCAAATTGTAAATTGCTTGTTGAGGACACGGCAGTTTAATTGTTAGCAACTGTCAGATCGTTCTGCAGGACGCGCTGTCAGTTAACTATAGTCCATCACCCTTCCACTTTAAGTACGAGTGATCCTACCTTTAGGCTTGCAAAATGTCTTCCCGTCGCCCATATATCCATCGTGACAAGTGCAATTGAAGGAGCCATTAGTATTTAAGCAAGACGCCAGGCTTTGAAGGCAGTCATGTGATCCTTGGATGCACTCATCAATATCTAAAAATGATAATGAGAAGCGTATATTCCTGCAGTTACAACTTCAAGAACGATCACTTAAGAAACACACGGTGTCGTACTGCCGTGACGAAGGTCGATAGGAAGATCTTTTTCTTTTATCAACGGGTTTATTTAGTAGATTTTTAGAGTATTTTCAATGATCAGCGAGCTTCTTTTTTTTCTCATCTTGAAACGCTAAAAAACAAAAACAAAAACTTCTTCGAAAGAGTTTCTATATTTTGGGGTTTATTTCGTCACCCGGAGAAGGTCCTCAATAAAGTCAACTGATACCCTCCTCTCCAAGCTGCTCCATGCTTTATCAGAAGTTTTTCAATAAATTATTATTCCTAAGCTGATTTCACACCATTGATTGAAATGGACTAAACGTGTTACAATCTTTGACAAACATCCATTTTTGTTTATGAATATGCTACATCAAGGGAATAGCGTGTAATAATATGAATAAATATTCATTCTCAGTTCTTTTCTGATCTACGAGTTTATCTGGTAGACTTTCACAGTATTTTCGATGATCAGCTTCTCTTTTTTTCTCTCATCTTAAAGGGCTGAAAAACGAATGTAAAAGAGTGTAGAAATTTTGGAGCTTACTTGTCGCCCGGAGAAGGTCTTGATATAAGGAAATGTTGGTTCCTTAATTTAGTTAACTGACCATCTGATAACACATGCATTACAATAGGAGAGCGTACCAAACACTTAACATAACCCCCCTTCCTCCCTTGAGCTCTTCCATGCTTTATCCATCATAATTTTTTCAAACACTTATAATATTAATTCCTATACGATTTCACACCATTGGTTGAAATGGACTAAATGTGTTCCAATCTCTTTGAAAAACATAGAGCATTTTTGCTAAAGTATTTGCAGCATCAAGAGCAGTTGGAGTCGACGACATAGACAAAATAACTGGCAACAAGAGTAATAGTCTAATGTGAATAAAAAGCTAGTACCTGAGCAGTTTTGGCCATCTCCAGTGAAGCCTGCCTTACATGTACAGTTGTAGCTTCCTTTGGTGTTATGGCACTCCGCTTTGCTACTGCAATTGTGAATCTTTTGTGCACATTCGTCAATGTCTGAAATATCGTTGGGAAAGAGATTATGATGTCGATTTTTACTGGAATTACTATTGTTAACGTTTTATTTCTTTTGACGATTGTTACCCTGCTAGCAGAGTCGCTTCGATCTTTCCTAGATGAGTCGGGAAAGAGGAAGCGACTCTGCCGACATCTGCAAGTTCCTTTGATCTGCCGATCATCCAGCGATTTGGATGAGTCAGACAAGTTTCGTACTGGATAAACCAGTTTTACCTGTGCACGCACCCATATTCTGGAGTTTTGCTGACTCTTTCTGCGCCCACGCTCTATAACAAAACAGACAGCTGCCGCTTCAATTTCATGCAGGAATTTTCAGAAAATTATAGATTGAACGTGCAGTTTTGGGAAAATTGGAAAATGCACCCAGACTTGAGAAGGATTTTGTTTTGGATTTAACCATGTGCTTAACCGACTTTACTCGCGTGAATGGATCCCCAATCCAGTAAGTGTTACGCGAAGTTCTTGAAGGATAAACAAATGGGTTTTGAATAACAATATTTACGAAACAATATCTATGCCTATTCTTTGGTGTTTGCTCATTCATAACATTAATTCAAAATAAGGTCATGAGGCTACAGAATCCATGTTGCATTTAAATGATCGATGCTTTTACAGCTGTTTTTTGGATAATACCCGACCTGCGATGCCAAAAACGTCTTTGGATACGGAAGGGTGAAAATTCCCGCTAACATTTACATTTGCTGACAAACACAGTGGATGCTACGGTAACGGTTTGATTGACGTCACAGAAAAATTTGAATTTGGAGCATGTTCAATATGAATTGTCGAGGATGTCGGCCGAGGTTCCTTCCTCTTCCCGACTTATCTAGGAAGATCGCAGGAGACTCTGCTCCCAGGGTAGACGATTGTCCCCCTGTTTTATGTATTCGAATTTTGTTATTATTATTATTATTATTATTATTATTACTATCTCTTTTATCACAGTCTTTGCTGGTGTTCTTTTTGTGCATCAGCCGGGTACAAACCATGCACCTAGAGCGGCAGTCACTCAAGTCAATCATTCTGTTCATACACTGAGCACCTTTCTGAGGATTCGCGCAAATCCCAGCATGCAGATCTTTTGAATCTCTGTCATAGTAGCTCTCCCTGATACTTTCTTGATGTTTTCTACCATACCCTTCTTCACTGTACCAAGCGCACCAACAACCACAGGGATCACTACGGTTTTCATATGCCACATTCTCTGTATTTCTAGTTCTAGGTCTTTGTACCTGCTTTTTTTTTCAGTTTCCTTCAGTGCGATGTTTCTATCTGATGGAACAGTCATATCAATCAGTTTGCAGGTGGAATTCACTGAATCTTTAACGATGATGTCTGGTCTGTTCGCTGTTATAGTTCTATCAGTATTGACTGGCATGTCCCACATGATGGTGATGTTGTTATCTTTATTGTACATCACGGTCTCTGGCTCGTGTTCGTACCATTTGTCTGTAATCTCTATATCATGATCTTTACAGATGCTCCAATGGAGATATGCTGCAGCATTATTGTGCCTGGAGATGTACTCTGTCTTGGCTAATACCTCACATCCAGATACAATATGGTCCACTGTCTCTTCATGTTGCGAACACATTCTGCATTTGCTCTCCACTTGCTGGCGACATATTACTTTCTGGTAGTTTCTGGTGTTTATTGCCTGGTCTTGAGCTGCTACAAGTAGACCCTCTGTTTCTCCTTTCAAATTACTTGACAACCATTTGTTGGTGGTGACTGTGTCTACATGAGGCTTCTCTAGGATCTTTGGATACTGGCAATGGAATGCTTTGTTTTTCCACTTTTCTTCTTTCCTTGACTTCGTCTTGGACTTAAACACGCGTTTCAGGGCTTTAGCATTTTCAGAGGCAGATTTATCTTCTCTGTTCTTAATCTCTGGCATTGTTACTTCCCTTTTATCTCCTTTTGAATTTAGTAGCATTCTTGGATATTGAATTTTTGGCTTTAGATCTTTCATGTTCAAGCACCTGCTTTGGATATTGCCCTTCTTTGTGCTTCAGATAGTGATCAAGCCCTACTGTTGCTGTTTTGAGTGCTGTTTCTACATCAATCAGGCCCCTACCTCCATCTTTTCTTGGAATGTACAGCCTTTCCACATCTGCTCTAGGATGTAACATCTTGTGCATGTTCAATAGTTTGCGTGTTTTTGTGTCCGTGGAGTGTAGTGATGATCTTCTTCAGTTCTGAGATTTTCCAGTCAATGATGCCAAAGCTATATTGCACAACTGGGACTTCAAGACTATTTATAGCTTCTATTTTGTTTCTTCCATTGAGCTCAGTTCTTAGAATTAATCTTACTCTCCTGTTATATTCTTTTCTTATCTTCTCTTTCATTTTGCTGTGCTGGATACCATCACTTTCATCTACACCCAGGTATTTGTATACTCCTTCTCGGTCCAACACCTGTATTTCTGTGTCATCATCTATTACTATGTTTCCAGTTGAGGCCAGTTTACCTTTCTTGAAACTGGCTTTGGCACATTTCTCAAGTCCGAATTCCATACCAATATCATCACTGAATTGGTTCACTATTTTCAGTTCTCCAACTTGTTGTTGCTCGTTCTTGCTATACAATTTTAGATCATCCATATAAAACAGATTGCTGATTGGAGCACTTGTGTTTAAGATCTTGTAACCATACCCAGATGTAGCCAGCTCTGATGTTAAAGGCACAAGGGCTAGACAAAATAGCAGAGGTGAGAATGAATCTCCTTGAAAGATCCCTCTTTTGATCTTGATCTGATCTGTTGTGATGCATCCATCATTGTAAGATAGCTTCATCGTAGTTTTCCAGTAGCTCATTGAGGTTCTCATGAACTTGATTAGTTTTTCATTAAATCTGTACATCTGTAAGGTCTTCAGTATCCAACTATGAGGAACACTATCATAGGCTTTTCTGTAGTCTATCAAAGTCATACTCCAGTTCTTTTTCTTCTTTTTGCAGTCTTCTATGATCATTTTATTTATTAGGAGCTGATCTTTGCATCCATATGAATCCCTGACACAGCCTCTCTGTTCGTCCGGCAATATATCATTCTTTGTGATATGGGTGTTGCTTCTTTCGGTTAAAATCGATGTGAGCACCTTGTAGGATAAACAGGCAATTGGTCTATAGTTTTGGGGGTTCTCTGTGTCTTTGTTCTTTGGTAGTAAATATGTTTGTGCTGTAGTGAACCAATCAGGCAGATTTTCTGGGTGTTCTATTGCTTGGTTATATGCATTCAGTAGGTGTTAATGTAGTGCTGTGAGTTGCTTTAGCCAGAAGTTAGGAACTGCATCAGGGCCTGGTGACTTCCAGTTGCTTGCTTTCTTCAAAACAGTCTGCAACTCATCTTGGCTTATGTCCTTCCATGGTTGGCATTCTGTATCAGCATATTTCTGCTCCTCCCTCTTTATACACTCTGCTGAATGGTTGTGCTCTCTATCGTTCTCCAAGATGTTACGCCAAAATGTTTCTGTTATTTCTTTCTTAGGTGGTTTTTCAACTGATATCTGGTCTTTACCAAGGTTTCTGAAGAACTTTTTCCTATCGTTTGCAAACATCTGGTTTTGACTGAATTGTTTGCAATTGTTTATTATTATTATTGTTATTATTATTATGACCAATTTGTTGAACATAAAACTGCAGAAAAAAAAGGTGATACTACAGTTCCTGCAAAAAGGTCATACTTGTCACTAACGTTTTAGCAGTCAAGTAACGTAGGGTTTCCTGTTTATTTGTCAACTATCATTAAAATTATCATTATCATCATGATCGTCGTCGTCGTCGTCATCATAAAGATCATCATTATTATGACTTCTTCTTCTTCTTCTTCTTCTTTTTATTATTATTATTATTATTATTATTATTATTATCATCGTCATCATTAGCTATCAAAGGCCATTGAAAACAGGTTTAATACTAAGGAAAGAGGCATAGAACAAATAAACATCGACGGTAAGATCTGAATCAATGATCACCTGAGCAGTTTTGACCATCTCCAGTGAAGCCTGTCTTACATATACAGTTAAAGCTTCCTTTGGTGTTATTACACTCGGCGTGGCTACTGCAGTTATGAGTCCCAGCTGCACATTCGTCAATGTCTGAAATAACGATGGAACAGAGATTATGATATTGATTTTCTACTGGAATTACTATTGTTGACGAGTTATTTCTTTTGACAATTGTCCCCCTTTTTCATTAAGTGTGCAGCCCGCGGCAAAGGAAATCCCAACAAGCTCACATGTTAAACACATGTTATGTTAAAGAAAAAAAAAGCAGAGAAAAAGAGGTAATACCAGCAATGTTTCTGCAAACACAGCTAACCGTTTCAAACATTGGCAATAAAAGGTCATACTTGTCACTAACGTTTTTGTTCAAGGCGCCCAGTGTACACTGTTTTTTTGTCATCTATTATCATCTATTATCATAATCATCATTATTATTATTACTAGTATCAAGAATCATTATTTTTATTTATTATTAGCTATTATCAAATACGATTAAAAACAGGCTAGTTTAATTCTACGAAAAGAGGTATCGAACAAATAAACAGCAACAGTAAACATGAATCAGTGATAACCTGAGCAGTTTTGACCATCTCCAGTAAAGCCTGACTTGCATGTACAGTTGTAGCTTCCTTTGGTGTTATTGCACTCGGCCTTTCCACTGCAATTATGAGTTCCTTCTACACATTCGTCAACGTCTGAAATAACGTTGGAACAGAGATTGTGATATTGATTTTTACTAGAAATACTATAGTTAACGATTTATTTACTTTAGACAAATGACCGCCTATTTTATAAAGTGTGCAGCCCGCGAAAAACGAAGTCCCACTTGTCTCAATTATGGCCAATTTGTTGAAGACAAGACAACAGAGAACAAAACAGACAAAATGGTGATACCACTTTTCTTGCAAACTCAGCAAACCATCTCAAATAGTAGCCCTAAAAAGTCATACTTGTCAGTAACGTTTTCTTTCAATCCATGTTTTCCTGATCGTTTTACCTTGACATGTATTACCGTCACCCATAAAACCCTCTTTACAAGAACAAAGGTAGGAGCCAAGCGTGTTCTTGCAGTTTGCGTTGACGTCACAAACTGGTGGCGTCTTCAAGCACTCATCTTCATCTGATAATATAAAACAGACAGCATAAGGAAAATGTGAGTTATTTCTTAATCAAGTACGCCCTCTTCAGACTATCAATATAAGGACGACTTTCTTTCGATATGCTACTGACAGCATGTATTTGACTTATGGCTAATCTAACTCGTTTCCTTTTGGAAATAACATACCAGAAATACGTATCCCGCAAAACCTCGAGAAAGTTCGCCCGGTGTTGCACTAAAGTCTAGTCCTACCAGCTAGACAAACTAATAAGGAGAATCGAGGGAATCAGTTGAGAGTGTGTTTGATGTACAAAGTTTTATATATTTCATACCTTCACGTTTCATGTAGAATCTCAGTTCATCCGTTACAAAATGATCAGGTTTCTCCTCCTTGGTGTGGCTGTTAAGCTCGCACACTTTGCCCGGAATGTAAAAATTGTAACTCGCACACCTGGGGTCTCTTTCACAGGTGTTTTGGCAATCAACAATTCCCCTCACTGCAAACTCTTTGAAGGTGTGACCCTTGAGAGCTTTACCAGGTGCTGATCTCTCTGAAGTTTTGCATTGCCCACCAACAGCCTCACTTCCATGCATCTGGGATATAAGACAAATTGTGAAAAGTGCCAGGGACATCATATAGCGCTTGAACTGCGGGTTCTGAAACTTAAAAAGAATTTAGAATAAGCATTAAGATATGTGAGGAGTTCCTCGAGCGATGAATTCTCACTTTCGTAGCAAGCTCAATGACAGACTGGTTCCACATTGGTACCCTACAGAGAGGCACCTGACTCCCGGGGGGTACTCCTATCCCTATAATCTATATGGGGAGGCTCCGCCAGAAAGTGGTACCTTTCTTAGGCTTCAGGTATATGAAAGGGTAGAGATTTTAAAAAGGCCCAAAAGGGATAACAATGTGAGATTCCTTTAATGTCTTTCACATGGCCGTGAAATAGTCAAGAAATCGTTTTGGTTTTGTATTTTATTCAAATTTTTAAGAAAGTATACTTACAGCAATCAAAAAGGTAGGCAAAGTTCTAAACTAGGTATTTGAAAGGGGTGCCATGTCTGGAAAAAAGTGGTATATAAAGGGGTAAGCTGGGGAGTGACCTCTGGTCGTAGCCTCCCCGTACAAGGCTCCAGCCTCGTATAGATCTTTGTTGAGTACCTCCCCACCCCCCGGGAGTATTGGTTCTTCTTAGAGAGGCACCAACTACACGTGTCCACACAAAGTTCAATAAGTTTGGGTGAAACCTTTCTCCGAGTATCAGCTCGCATAATGAAAACTTGCACAGACCTCAGTCTTTACGAGGTCATTTGCATAATTATCTTTTTTTGTCTGCCAAATTCTGGACTTAACTTACTCATCCGTTAAGAGGTTTATCTTCACGGGGGTCGTTCATTCGTACTTGCGGTTTCATCAATTTGAAGGGTGCACCATCCTTTAGACAGCTAAATAAATTATTATTATTTTTTTCAAACAAATTAAAAACGATATCGTATGTAAAATATATATTTACAATTTACGATTAACTTTAAGAAGAAGCCTAATGCTCCTCACCAAGATTTCCTAATTCTACGGATTATTCCGAGGTCTTTTTTTTTGTAATCATCGAAAACATGAAAGTGAAGTACATATTGACTTAAAAAGGCTAATTTACCTCCAAACGACAAAGTCTTCATAATTTCTTCATGAAATGTTATTTCAGAGGAACTTTAAATGATCTCAGATTCACTAGTTATTTTTTTAAAAGATTTTGAATAGCAGTTTGCAATTTGAACTTCTAGCACAGTCATCTCGATTTAATTTTAACCAATGAGCCCTATAAAGGAATAATATATTCCGGAGTTCTAACTAAACACTGAATTATTGAATAAGGCTGAGTAAGATACGAAGAATTATGTGTCACTCTCCGTTTTCAGCCTCTTTCCAAACCTTTTCTTTGACTGCTCGCGCTTACTATACTTCAATACGCAAAGATACGGACTCTTTTGCAGTCTACGACTTTATTTACTCATCCGTTAAGAGGTTTATCCTCACGGGGGTCGTTCATTCGCACTTACGGTTTCATCAATTAGAAGGGTGCATCGTCCTTCAAACGGCTAATTGAGTCTTTTTCAAACAAATTAAAAACAATATCGCAATTCATATAAAATAAATATTTAGAATCTACGATTAACTTCAAGAAGATGGCTAATGCTCCTCACCAAGATTTCCTAATTCTAAGGATTAATTCGACAAGTTCTTTTTTTTTAATCATTGAGAACGTGAAAGTGAAATACATGTTGACTTAAAAACGCTAATTTATCACCAAACGACAAAATCTTCATAATTTCTTCATGAAACGTTATTTCACGGGAACTTTAATGATCTTAGAGTCACTAATTTTTTTTTCCAGAAGATTTTGAATTGCAGTCGGCAATCTGAACTTCCGACACATTCATCTCGATTTAATTTTAACTAATCAGCACTATATTCTGGAGTTCTATTTTTACAGTTACGGAATAAAGCTGAGTAAGATATGAAGAATTGTGCTGATGAAAGCAGATGTTATCCACCTCAGCAGGCAGCCTCGATAAAGACCTGCACAATTCTTATTCTTATTCTTTCATATGGAAAATTTACCAAACCCACCTAAAGCCACAAACTTGGTGTAATTTATTTAGTAGATGACTTTTTAGAGCAGATCTACGTAATAATCAACCACAAGTCGTTGAAATTAGTCGTTAAAAATAGTTTTCCTGTAACAGATGCTTTACAACACTTTTTTTTTACGTCTGCTTGGCGAAGAAGTACTTACTTTCTATCCAACGATTTTTTTTTTCTCAGTCTCAATGGAATGGACCAAAATAGAGAGAAAATACAGCAGAATTCATTTTTAGAGACTCATGTAGTCAAAATTATCGATCTTAAGTCAGAAAAAAGTTAGATACCCAAATTCATTTGAAAGCGTTTTTCATCATATACCAGGACCGGCTACGTCTCCTTAGAAACAAAAAATGTCAAATACTGTATATCTAAGGGTGCTCATTCATGAAAATCTCTCAGGAAAATACCATATCGCAAATAGGTAGAACATTTTGGCGTTATTGCTTTACTATATCATTTACTTGTACCACTCTATACTCCTCGAAATATTAAGGACACCTATCCAGCCTAATTTATTATATTTGGCAGCATGGAATTCGGTTTTTTCTGCAATGACGCATACCTATCATCCTCTTAATGCACATCACAGTTCGGCAGATCTCACGCAGTACAGTTTTCAGTAACTTGATGACGATTAGCTAACTCGATAGAGCACTTGACTGCAGAGCGGAAGGCCGCGAGGTCGATTGTCGAGGCCGGACCAATACTGAGAGTCTTGAAATAAGTGAGTGAAAGTATTGCCTTTGCCTTAATGAAAACGGCTAGCCCTCTTGTGGCGTCGCCGATAAACACGTAAAGTACTCCTCCCGTCTCTAATATAGGAGACGTGAAATTCATTAAGTGTGCTCAGTTAGTACTTTCGAGCTGAACGCTTACAATCAAATAAAGAGCTGTTTTCTTTTCTTATTCAGTCTCTTCTAATTTTCCTCCATTCGATGGCTCTACCGTTTTATCACCTCCTATAAGCTGATATTTTTTTTCTCCTCAAACTAGTATTTCTCACTACCACTAGACAAGATAAGTTCCAAGAGGTCAAGATTTTTTGCTGAAAGTTGCTGAAGGCAAAATAAACAAACAAAGTATTTTTCAGGAAAAGTTTTTAAAATTCACAATAGTATACCTTTCAAATTCATTCTTAATGTCATGTACACTAGATACCTCAGGTGTTTTACACTGGAGACTTTCAGAAGGAAATGACTATTGAATATCGTTTTGCTCAATGTTGATTGAGAAAATACCTTAAAAATGTCGGCTTCTTTGTTTTCATTTCTTGATATATGCTCGCTAAAGCTTTATCTCATTATGCTGTTTGTAAATAAACTTTTCATAGTTAACTTATTGAAAAAATGTTTATCTCCTTTTCTCTCAGTTTTGGAAATTAATGCTTGTTATGTAATGTGTGTGTAGCCACCGCACATTTCTCTAAAATTCCTTGAGAATTTTCGTTCCTATACTTTCATTGCACCACAAGGGGAGACAGGTGAACATATACATATTTTTGGAATGAAATGCTATTCGCATGTCAGCTCCTGACGGCAGGGAAAAAGTTATTTAAGAAGTGGCTTCTCGTAATTCTAAACTTCAGCTTTTTTATACCATAAGAGTTCAGAAAGAGAAAAGAAAGTTGGTCGTCGTCTGTCTTTTCGCCCTCCATAAAACGTGAAATTAATTTCACTTAGCGAATCGTGCATTGACGGCAAAGAAATGTACTAAAAAGTGTAATGCAAGTGCAAAGTCGCTTTTCTGGCGTCCTCGTTGCCGTCGTCGAAACATAGAGCGGCGGTGTTTTGTCTCAAATGGAAACGCGTATGAAGCTCGTATTGGGGAGGTTGCTAATTAAAACGTCTTGAAAATATAATATTACATTTCCACTTTTCTACTTATAAGAAGAAGCCCAGAGTTCTTACTTACCTAGACTTCTGTCCAAAGGCAGGAGCCCATTCGAGAAGGTGTTACGAAAGAACTCGAAGGATTTAATAGAATTGCTTCAATATCTAGTATGGTAATAACACACCTCTAGTCAATTTATTTTGGAGTCTATTAGCAGCAGGAAAAAAAAAAGGGGGGGGACTAGATATTTGTTAACATTATAAGGCTATTTATTACCAATCGACAAATCTTCGGTTTTCTTACATCTTATTCACTTAAATTTTATTCTAAAACTTTTCAATAAAAGTATGAATGCATGCAAGAAGATCATCAAAAGATTTTAAATTGCGAAGTCTTGAGAAATGTGTGCGCTATTATTCCTATAATAAAAGACCTAAAATATTTTGAGCTGTTGCGGTATGGTTCCTATAAAAGTTTTATGACTCAGAGCAGACAAATTGATGAGCAATTTTAAGCTAATGGTTTCCTAAAATACTTATTCACTGTAAAACAATGGAAACCGCAGTAAAACGATTTTAAGCAGCTAAGTAGTAGTTTGTTTAAGATTGAATCAACGTCAATAGTACTAAATCGATTGCGGATCCGATTTTCGTACATTCAGTTGGAAGAAACTGCAAATAGAAGCTTCACAGGGCAATATTATACAGTAATTGATATTCAACCCCTCCTCTTGTTCCTTTTGTTCGATGCCATGATGGTGGATTCATCAGTTACCTCCCCTTATAGATCTTTGTTGATTACCCCCCCCCCCCTTCCCCGGAGTAGAGAGACACCAAAAAAAAGTTTTATAAGTTTGGGTAAAACTTTTCTCCGAGTATCAACTCGCATATGAAAACTTGCTCGGACCTGAATCTTAACAACGCGCCCGTTCTTTCTCGCGCCCACTACTTCCAAGCACCTGCTACGCAGGCTAGGACTTTATCTATTCATCCGGCAAGAACTTTAACTTCGTAGGGGCCGCTCATTCGCACTTGCGGTTCATCAATTTGAGGGGTACACCGTCCTGCAGACTGCTAATTAAGTCTTTTTCAAACAAATTGAAAACAATATCGTTTATAAAATATATACTAACAATTTACGATTAACTTCAAGAAGAAGGCTAATGCTCCTCACCAAGATGTCCTAATTCTAAGGATTATTTCGAGAAGTTCTTTTTCTGTAATCATCGAGAACATGAAATTGAAATGCATGTTGACTTAAAAAGGCCAATTTATCACCAAACGACAAAGTCTTGATAATTTATTCATGAAATGTTATCTCAGAGGAACTTTTTAAATGATCTTAGAGTCACTACTTTTTTTCCAGAGGATTTTGAATTGCAGTCGGCAATTAATGTGAACTTCTAGCACTCTCATCTCGATCTAATTTTAACTAATGAGCCCTATAAAGGAATAATATATTCTGAAGTTCTACTAAACAGTTATGGAATAAAGCTGAGTAAGATATGAAGAATTATACTGATGACAGCAGATGTTATCCACCTCAGCAGGCAGCCTCCAAGACCTGCATAATTCTTATTCTTATTCTTTCATATGGGAAATTTACCAAACCCACCTAAACCCACAAACTTGGTGTAATTTATTTAGTAGATGACTTTTAGGAGCGGATCTACGTAATAATCAACCACAAGTCGTTGGAAATAGTTAAAAATGATTTTGTCCTTGTGACAGATGCTTTACAACACTTTTGTTTTACGTCTGCTTGGCGAAGAAGTACCTGCTTTCTATCCAACGATTTGTTTTTTCTCAGTCCCGGAATGGACCAAAATAGAGAGAAAATACATACAGCAGAATTCATTTTCAGACACTCATGTAGTCAAAAATAACTGATTGCGGTGTAAAGAAATCTTAAGCCTTGTTATTTACCGATCTTAAGTCAGAAAAAAGTTAGATCACCAAATTCATTTGAAAGTGTTTTTCATCACATATCAGGACCGGCTACATCTCCTTAGAAACAAAAAATGCCAAATACTGTATATCTAAGGGTGCTCATTCATGAAAATCTCTCAGGAAAATACCATATCGCAAATAGGTAAAACATTTTGGTGTTATTGCTATACTATATCATTCACTTGTACCACTCTATACTCTACGAAATATTAAGGACAGCTATCCAGCCTTATTTATTATCTTTGGCAGCATGGAATTCGGTTTTTTCTCCAATGACGCATACCTATCATCCTCTTAATGCACATCGCAGTCCGGCAGATCTCACGCAGTACAGTTTTCAGTACCTTGATGGCTATTAGCTAACTCGATAGAGCACTTGACTGCAGAGCGGAAGGCCGCGAGGTCGATCGTCGAGGCCGGACCAATACTGAGAGTCTTGAAATAACTGAGTGAAAGTATTGCCTTTGCCTTAATGCAAACGGCTAGACCCTCTTGTGGCGGCGCTGATAAACACGTAAAGTACTCCTCCCGTCTCTAATATAGGAGACGTGAAATTCATTAAGTGTGCTCAGTTAGTACTTTCGAGCTGAACGCTTACAATCAAATAAAGAGCTGTTTTCTTTTCTTATTCAGTCTCTTCTAATTTTCCTCCATTCGATGGCTCTACCGTTTTATCACCTCCTATAAGCTGATATTTTTTTTCTCCTCAAACTAGTATTTCTCACTACCACTAGACAAGATAAGTTCCAAGAGGTCAAGATTTTTTGCTGAAAGTTGCTGAAGGCAAAATAAACAAACAAAGTATTTTTCAGGAAAAGTTTTTAAAATTCACAATAGTATACCTTCCAAATTCATTTTTAATGTCATTTACCCTAGATACCTCAGGTGTTTTACACTGGAGACTTTCAGAAGGAAATGACTATTGAATAAGGTTTTGCTCAATGTTGATTGAGAAAACACCTTAGAAATTTCGGTTTCTTTGTTTTCATTTTTTGATATATGCTCGCTAAAGCTTTATCTCATTATGCTGTTTGTGAATAAACTTTCATAGTTAACTTATTGAAAAAATGTTTATCTCCTTTTCTCTCAGTTTTGGAAATATGCTTGTTATGTAATATGTGTAGCCACTGCACATTTTTGTAAAATTCCTTGACAATTTTCGTTCCTATGCTTTCATTGTACCACAAGGGCAGACAGGTATCTGAATATATATATATTTTTTGAATGAAATCCTATTCGCATGTCAGCTCTTGATGGCAGGGAAAAAGTTATTTAAGAAGTGACTTCTCGTAATTCTAAACTTCCGCTTTTTTATACCATAAGAGTTCAGAAAGAGAAAAGAAAGACAAAAAGTTCGTCGTCGTCTGTCTTTTCGTCCTCCATAAATCGTGAAATTAATTTCACTTCGGCGAAGTCGTGCATTGACGGCAAAGAAATGTACAAAAAAGTGTAATGTAAGTACAAAGTTGCTTTTCTGGCTTCCTCGTTGCCGTCGTCGAAACATAGAGCGGCGGTGTTTTGTCTCAAATGGAAACGCGGATGAGCTGGTATATATCGGGAAGGATGCTAAACTTCTTGAAAGTATGATATTACATTTCCACTTTATAATCAACTTATAAGAAGAAGCCCAGAGTTCTTACTTACCTAGACTTCTGTCCTAAGGCAGGAGCCCATTCGAGAAAGTGTTACGAAAGAACTCGAATGATTTATGGACTTGAATCAATTACAGAAAATTTAAAACCAGGACGGTAATAAGACACCTCTATTCAATTTATTTTGGAGTCTATTGGCAGAGAAATTGGGGGAGCTAGATATTTGTTAACATTATACGGCTATCTATTACCAATCGACAAATCTTCAGTTTTCTTTCATTTTATTCACTAAAATTTTATTCTAAAACTTATTCAATAAAAGTATAAATACATGCAAGAATATCATCAAAAGATTTCAAGTGGCGAAATCATGAGCAATGTGGGCGCTATCCTACAATAAAAGACCTAAACTATTTTGAGCTGTTGCGGTATAGTTCCTATAAAAGTTTTATGACTCAGAGCAGAAAAAGTGATAAGAAATTTTAAGCTAATGTTTTCCTATTAAAATACTTATTCACTGTAAAGCAATGGAAACCGCGGTACAACGTTTTTAAGCTGCTTGTAGTAGTTTGTTTAAGATTGAATGAACGTCAATAGTCCTAAATCGAAGCTTCACAGGGCAATATTATACAGTAATTGATATTCAACCCCTCCTCTTGTTCCTTTTGTTCGATGCCATGATGGTGGATTCATCAGTTACCTCCCCTTATAGATCTTTGTTGATTACCACCCCCCCTTCCCCGAAGTAGAGAGACACCAACAAAAAGTTTTATAAGTTTGGGTAAAACTTTTCTCCGAGTATCAGCTCGCATATGAAAACTTGCACAAACCTGAATCTTAACAACGCGCCTGTTCTTTCTTGCGCCCACTACTTCCAAGCACCTGCCACGTAGGCTAGGACTTTATCTATTCATCCGACAAGAACTTTAATTAGCTTCGTGGGGGTGCAGATTGCTAATTGAGTCTTTTTGAAACAAATTGAAAACAATATCGTTTATAAAATATATATTAACAATTTACGATTAACTTCAAGAAGAAGGCTAATGCTCCTCACCAAGATGTCCTAATTGTAAGGATATTTCGAGAAGTTCTTTTTTTTTAATCATCGAGAACGTTAAATTGAAATACATGTTGACCTAAAAAGGCTAATTTATCATCAAACGGCAAAGTCTTGATAATTTATTCATGAACTATCTCAGAGGAACTTTTTAAATGATGTTAGAGTCACTAATTTCTTTCCAGAAGATTTTGAACTGCAGTCGGCAATGTGAACTTCCAGCACACTCATCTCGATCTAATTTTAACTAATGAGCCCTGTAAAGGAATAATATATTCTGGAGTTCTACTAAACAGTTATGGAATAAAGCTGAGTAAGATATGAAGAATTATACTGATGAAAGCAGATGTTATCCACCTCAGCAGGCAGCCTCCAAGACCTGCATGATTCTTATTTTTATTCTTTCATATGGAAAATTTACCAAACCCACCTAAAGCCACAAATATGTAATTATTAGCTAGATGAATTTTAGCGGATAAATCTTCGTAATAATCAACCAGACTTCTTGGAAATAGCGAAAATAGTTTTTTTTCCTATAACGGATACTTTTCAACACTTTTGTTTTACTTTTGTTTTTCTCTCCAATGATTTTTTTCTTAGTACCAATGGAATGAACCAAAATCAAGAGAGAGAATACAGCAGAATTCATTTTAACAGACTCATGTATTCAAAAATAAAGATTGCCGTGTAAGAAATCTTAAGCGTTGTTATTTATCGACCTTAACTCAGAAAAAAGTTAGATTACCAAAGTGATTTGAAAGTACATTTCACCATATACCAAGACCGGCTACATCTTCTGAGAACACAAAAAAAATGTCAAATATATCTAAGGGTGCTCATTCATGAAAATCTCTCGTGGAAATACCATATCGCAAATAGGTAAACATTTTGGCGTTATTGCTATATTAAAATTATCCACATTCTGTACCACTCTATACTCTACCACATATAAAGGGCGCCTGTCGAGCCATATTTATTATAATTGGCATGAAATTCTTTTTCTCCAATAACGCATGCCGTCAATGCACATCGCAGTCCGGCAGATCTCACTCAATACCTTTTTTATTAGTACCTTGGTAGATCCATCCTCGAGGCGGGACCGGTACTCAGAGTCTTGGAATAACTGAGTGAGGACCATTGTGTGTTTTTGTATGTCATGTAAAAGGCCAGACCATCTTGGGCTCGGATGAACACGTAAAGTAGCGGTCCCGTCTTTACTGACAGGAGACATGAAAATCGAGTGTTCTCAGTAAGTACTTTCGTGCTAAACATTTACAATCAAATGAAGAGTTTTTTCTGTTCTTTTTTTTTTTATGCGTCTCTTCTAATTTTTCTTTCATTCGATGGCTCTAAAATTTTAACACCTCTTTTCTAATATATTTTCTCCTCAGCTTAATATTCGTCACTTCCAAAACAAGATAGGCTTCAAGTCAGGACTATTTTTCTTGTTGCAAGTTGCTGAAGGCCGAAAGAAGGTCTTTGTTTCACAAAACTGAGTTGTTAAAATTTGCAATAGTTTACCTTCCAAATTGATTTTTAATATCATTTTACTCCAGATTTACTCCAGGTGTTTTATGCTGAATACTTTCAGAGGAAAATGATGTATTGTTTTGCCCAGTTTGAACTGAAAAAGTAGCTAAAAATTCGGATTCTTCGTAGTTTTTTTTTTATATACATGCTCTCTGAAGCTTTATCTCATTAAATTTATTTTATGCTGTTTGTAAAAAAAATGTAGTTAACTTATTAAATATTTTTTCTCCTTTTCCCTCAGTTTTCTTTTTCATATAACTCTCTCGGTTTTGGAAATATGCTTGTTATATAACTCGGTGTGTGGCCACTGCTCGCATTTAACTGCGGCTGGTGAAGACCTTTTAGTAATAAAAACTCCTTGAAAATTTTCGTTCCTATACTTTTATTGCACCATAAGGGAAGACAGGTATTCAATTTTTTATATATACATTAATGTCAACTTCTCACAGCAGCAAAAGAGTTTTTAAAGAAGTGACTTCGCTTCATTATAAACTTCAGCGCTATTATTACCAAATCCCTTTCCTTGTCAAATTTTGGCGATCTCTCCTGTCGTTGAATTCCTAACAACCATTTCCACGTTCAGAAAACGAAAAGAAAATTCGTCGTCGTTTGCCTTAGCACCCTCCATAAAACGTGAAATTAGACAGTTTTACTTCGAATTCGTGCATTGACGGCAAAGAAATGTACTAAAAGTGTAATGCAAGTGTAGAGTAGCTTTTGTGGCCGGTTCTCCTTGCCATCATCCAACATTGGGCGGTGTTTCGTCTCTTGGAAACGCGTATTAGCTCCGATTGGGCAGTTTCCTAAGCTTCCTCAAAAAATATATATTTCCACTTTATGATTAACTGGAGAAGCCTAGAGTTACTTACCTTAACTTCTGTCCATAGGCAGAAGCCCATTCGAGAAGGTGTCTTCTATTACGTCACTAAAGAACTCGAAGGATTTAATAGAATTGCTTCAACTACAGAAAATTAAAACTAGTCCGTAATATAAGACACCTCAATTTTGGACTCTATTAGCACAAAAAAGGGCGGAGCGAGATATTTGTGAACATTATACCGGTTCTATATTACCAATCGACAAATATTCGGTTTTCATGTAGTTTATTCACTGAAATTTTACTCTAAGACTATTTAATAAAAGTGTGAATACATGCAAGAAGATCATCAAAATATTTCGAGTTGCTAAGTTTTGAGCAATGTGCGTTATCCTATTATAGAGCGTTGTAATTCACTTACGTGGCCAGCATATATGCAAATTTATTGGAACAAAAGAAATCGTTTACATAAGAAAAGAGTTCCCCTCCCACAGGACTGGTTTGGAACACCAAAATGGCTACCGTGACGTCATGTGAAAACACTCTTTTATGGACCTAAAATATTTGAGCTTTTGTGGTATGGTTCCCATGAAGTTTTTATGATTCAGAGCAGACAGATTGGTTTTCTATTGAAATAGTCATTCACTTTAAAGCAATGGAAGCCCCTGGCTGGTAAAAGGTTTTTAAGCAGCTTGTTTAGTGTTTGTGTAACGTAAAGATATTTAAAAACACGTTTACGTCAAACTTAAATGTGTACCACGTGACCAAATGTTCCGGGCGGGGGTGGGCAGGGGTATTTTAGAATTTTTTTGCGACCAAAGTCGTGGCCCTCCCACTTCCTAGTATGGATTAATGCATGATCCTTGAGAAATACCTAAACAAAAACATCTAACCCTCCCCCCTACCTGTCCAAGACAAAAATGACCGGAACTGAAAATAACAAACTGGAACTGTTACATCTGTTACGTTCATCTGCGCACAAAGTAGTTAATTGCGTGGCGTGTGATTGTACGGTGAAAACTTGAAAATGGCCAAGGATGTACGAGGAATAGAAAGAGGGAAAAGTGCTTGTGGTGAATGCGAGGATTTCATGAGGTCAGATGGAGCAACTTGTGGCTATTGCGGCTGTTTTCCGACTCGCCATTCTAAAAAGGATGCTCGCTACTCCTCTGACTCTGTTTTTGGTACATCGGCTGCGGGAATAAGTGAAAGCGCAAGTCCAGAGAAGTGGAAAGATGAAGACCTAGGGTCCATCCCGAAGTTGTCGGTTCGAGCCCGAGTAGCTTAAGTGAAGAATCCTCACCGGAGACTGATTTTATACCAGAACCCCGCGCGGAAACATCAAAATATGGGCGAAAGCGGACACGGGTCAAGAGAGACAATTATGTTAGTTGGGAGAAGATAGTTTTTTGATATATAAATTTTTCGACACCTGTAAATAATTTAGATTAATCTTGACTGGTAGCTTTGGTTGTATATACAAAATAGAAGCGACATGGAGTAATTTGTTCCTTGCCAAAAAAACTGTGACCCTCTCCCGGTTGAGAATAAAACAGGTTTGACCCTCCCCAATTTGTAAAAAATTCACTAAGGACTCTCCCCTCCGAAGCCCCGGCCCACCCCCACCAATAAAAAACGTACCTTAACTAATCTATTTTAATGCTGGGGGCCTTCAATCAACTTTTTACGAGGGTTATTGCAAATTAAAAGTGTAGCCTGTTTTAGAGTCTGAAAACTACAGCTACACTTGTAAACTACCTTAATTTGTTTTAAATTGATCACTGGTTTCATGGATAAGAATGTTAAAAAAGTGTTTATTTACACATTTTCCAAGTGCTAACATGAAAACTTGTCATATTCTTGCAGATGTAGTTGTAAATCTAATAACGAGCATAATTTTTAGCCCGCTTACAATTCAATTATTGGAGAAGACTATAACCTTTTATCTAACAAAGACTTTTGCTGAAATAATGAAACACTTGAATTAATAACATGACAAGACGAAAAGGTTGATGCCAACGACTGAGAGCGGAAGGTCCTTGGGTTCGATTCCTGGGCCAAGCAGTACTCAGGGTCTTAAAATAAATGAGAAATGAAGGCACTTCCTTTGCCCCGCGAACGGCTAGACCTTCGAGTTGCTCGAATGACCACATAAAATGGCGGTCCCGTGTTCAGCAGGAGACGTACAAATCAGCGCCGTAGCTAGTATGAGGCCAACCGAGGCACTCGCCTCGGTAAAATTTTGACGAATTTCGCCGATCATTTTTATTTTACATAAGCGATCATCGGATATTTTTAACGCATCATGATATTACAAAGAATTCAGCAATTCAGTCAATATACTATGAAAAAATTACCATATCATCGATCTCAAGGGACTACGTACGTCAACTCAAATTTTTTTTGAACAAATACTGATCAAAACCATTGGCGAGGTTAACGGTCACCCAGATTATGTAGCTTGTTTCTGATTATTGCTTTTTAAATTCCACTTAAATTAACTCGAAAAAAAGTTACCGAAAGGCCTAGAAAACGCTGCAAATCGCATTTCCGAGAGACTAAAGTTCAAAATTTCTCGGGGGGGCATGCCCCTGAACCCCCCTAGCAACTCTCACCTGC
>CALNXK010000078.1:1382500-1422500 GCA_942486035.1 Porites lobata
GTCTTACATGTACAGTTGTAGCTTCCTTTGGTGTTATTGCACTCCGCTTTGCTACTGCAATTATGAATCCCTTCTGCACATTCGTCAATGTCTGAAATAACGTTGGGAAAGAGATTATGATGTCGATTTTTACTGGAATTACTATTGTTAAACATCGACGGTAAGATATGAATCAATGATCACCTGAGCAGTTTTGACCATCTCCAGTGAAACCTGTCTTACATGTACAGTTGTAGCTTCCTTTGGTGTTATTGCACTCCGCTTTGCTACTGCAATTATGAATCCCTTCTGCACATTCGTCAATGTCTGAAATAACGTTGGGAAAGAGATTATGATGTCGATTTTTACTGGAATTACTATTGTTCATGTTTTATTTCTTTTGACGATTGTCCACCTTGTTTATGAAGTGTGTATCCGGCGACAACCGAAGTCCCACTAGCCCCAGTTATGGTCAATTTGTTGAAGGCAAAACGACAGAAAAAAAGGTTATACTACTGTTCCTGCAAACTCAGCCAACCGATACAAATAATGGCTTTAAAAAGGTCATACTTTGTCAATAACGTTTTTGTTCAAGTAACGTAGTGTTTCCTGTTCAGTTGTCAACTATTATTAACATTATCATCATCATCATCATGATCATTATTATGATTTATTCTTAATCTTCTAATTATTATTAGCATAATTATTATTATCATCATCATTATTTTATTATCATTATCATTATTATTATTATTATTATTATTATAATAATTATTATTATAATTATATATCATCATCATTTGCTATTAAAGGCGATTGGAGACAAGTTTAATACTAAAGAAAGAGGAATAGAACAAATAAACATCGACGGTAAGATATGAATCAATGATCACCTGAGCAGTTTTGACCATCTACAGTGAAACCTGTCTTACATGTACAGTTGTAGCTTCCTTTGGTGTTATTGCACTCCGCTTTGCTACTGCAATTATGAGTCCCAGCTGCACATTCGTCAATGTCTGAAATAACGTTGGGAAAGAGATTATGATGTCAATTTTTACTGGAATTACTACTGTAAATGTTTTATTTCTTTTGACGATTGTCCGCCTGTTTTATGAAGTGTGTAGCCGGCGACAAGCGAAGTCCCACTAGCTCCAATTATGATCAATTTGTTGAAGACAAAACGACAGAGAAAAAGGTGATACTACTATTCCTGCAAACTCAGCCAACCCATTGAAATAATGGCAGTAAAAAGCTCATACTTTTCACTAACGTTTTTGTTCAAGTAACGTAGTTTTTCCTGTTCATTTGTCAACTATCATTAACATTATCATAATCATCGTCGTCGTCATCATCATCATCAAAATCGTCATTATTATTGCACTCGGCTTATCATAAAGATCGTCATTATTATGATTTATTATTATTATTATTATTATTATTGTTATTATCATTATTACTATTATTATTATTTTTATTAATATTATTATTATCATCATCAGCTATTAAGGGCGATTGAAGACAGGTTTACTAAACCTGTCTTCAATCTTAAGGAAAGAGGCATAGAACAAATAAACATCGACGGTAAGATATGAATCAATGATCACCTGAGCAGTTTTGACCATCTCCAGTGAAACCTGTCTTACATGTACAGTTGTAGCTTCCTTTGGTGTTATTGCACTCCGCTTTGCTACTGCAATTATGAGTCCCAGCTGCACATTCGTCAATGTCTGAAATAACGTTGGGAAAGAGATTATGATGTCAATTTTTACTGGAATTACTACTGTAAATGTTTTATTTCTTTTGACGATTGTCCGCCTGTTTTATGAAGTGTGTAGCCGGCGACAAGCGAAGTCCCACTAGCTCCAATTATGATCAATTTGTTGAAGACAAAACGACAGAAAAAAAGGTGATACTACTATTCCTGCAAACTCAGCCAACCCATTGAAATAATGGCAGTAAAAAGCTCATACTTTTCACTAACGTTTTTGTTCAAGTAACGTAGTTTTTCCTGTTCATTTGTCAACTAGCATTAACATTATCATCATCATCGTCGTCGTCATCATCATCATCAAAATCGTCATTATTATTGCACTAGGCTTATCATAAAGATCGCCATTATTATGATTTATTATTATTATTATTATTATTATTATTATTATTGTTATTATTATTATTACTATTATTATTATTTTTATTAATATTATTATTATCATCATCAGCTATTAAGGGCGATTGAAGACAGGTTTACTAAACCTGTCTTCAATCTTAAGGAAAGAGGCATAGAACAAATAAACATGGACGGTAAGATATGAATCAATGATCACTTGAGCAGTTTTGACCATCTCCAGTTAAACCTGTCTTACATGTACAGTTAAAGCTTCCTCTGAAGTTGTTGCACTCTGCCTTTTCACTACAATTATGAGTCCCAGCTGCACATTCGTCAATGTCTAAAATAACGTTGGGAAAGAGATTATGATATTCATTTTTTTTCTGGAATTAATGTTTTATTTCTTTTGACGATTGTCCGCCCATTTTGTGAAGTGTGTATCCCGCGGTAAACGAAATCCCACTGGCCCCAATTATGGTCCATTTGTTGAAGACACCAAAACAGAGAACAATAAGGTGGTACCGCTGTTCTTGCAAACTCAACAAACCATTTCAAGTAATAAAAATGTAATACTTATCACTAACGTCTTCGTTCAATCAATGTTTTGCTGATCATTTTACCTTGACAGGTGTTACCGTCACCCGTAAAACCCTCTTTACAAGAACAAAGGTAGGAGCCAAGCGTGTTCTTGCAGATTGCGTTGACGTCACAAACTGGTGGCGTCTTCAAGCACTCATCATCATCTAATGGTATAAAACAGACAGCATAAGGAAAATGTGAGCTATTTCTTAATCAAGTACGCCATGCATCTGCAGAATACAAGGACGACTTTTTTTCGATATGCTTTTGGCAGCATGTATATCACTCATGTTTGATCTGACTCGTTTCGTTTTGGAACTACGTATCTCGCTAAACCTCGTGAAAACTCGGCCCGTTGTTGCACCGAAGTTTAGCCCTGCTAGCGGGACAAACTAATCCAGGAAATCAATTGAGACTGTGTTTGGTGTACAAAGTTTTATATATTTCATACCTTCACGTTTCATGTAGAATCTCAGTTCATCCGTCACAAAATGATCAGGTTTCTCCTCCTTGGTATGGCTGTTAAGCTCGCACACTTTGCCCGGAATGTAAAAATTGTAACTCGCACACCTGGGGTCTCTTTCACAGGTGTTTTGGCAATCAACAATTCCCGTCACTGCAAACTCTTTGAAGGTGTGACCCTTGAGAGCTTTACCAGGTGCTGATCTCTCTGAAGTTTTGCATTGCCCACCAACAGCCTCACTTCCATGCATCTGGGATATAAGACAAATTGTGAAAAGTGCCAGGGACATCATACAGCGTTTGAACTGGGGGTTCTGAAACTTAAAAAGAATTTAGAATAAGCATTAAGATATCTGAGGAGTTCCTCGAGTGATGAATTCCCACTTCCGCAGCAAGCTCAATGACAGATATTCCACATTGGTGCCCTACAGAGAGGCACCTGACTCCCGGGGGGTACTCCGATCCCTCTAATCTATACGGTAAGGCTCCGCCTTAAAGTGGCTCCTTTTTAAGGCTTCAGGTATATAAAAGGGTAGGGATTTTAAAAAGACCTAAAAGGGCTAACAAATTCCTTTAATTTCTTTCACATGGCTGTAAAATAGTCAAGAAATCGTTTTGGTTTTGTATTTTATTCATATTTTAAGAAAATATATTTACAGCAATCAAAAAGGTAGGCAAAGTTCTAAACTAGATATGTGAAAGGGGTGCCATGTCTGGTAAAAGTGGAATATAAAGAGGTAAGGGGGGAGTGACCTCGGGTCGTATCCTCCCTGTACAAGGCTCCTGCCCCGTATAGATCTTTGTTAAGTGCCTCCCCACCCCCCGGGAGTATTGGTTCTTCTTAGAGAGGCACCAACTACACGTGTCCACACAAAGTTCAATAAGTTTGGGTGAAACCTTTCTCCGAGTAGCAGCTCGCATAATGAAAACTTGCACAGACCTGAGTCTTTACGAGGTCATTTGCATAATTATCTTTTTTTGTCTGCCAAATTCTGGACTTAACTTACTAATCCGTTAAGAGGTTTATCTTCACGGGGGTCGTTCATTCGCACTTGCGGTTTCATCAATTTGAAGGGTGCACCATCCTTTAGACAGCTAAATAAATTATTATTTTTTTCAAACAAATTAAAAACGATATCGTATGTAAAATATATATTTACAATTTACGATTAACTTTAAGAAGAAGCCTAATGCTCCTCACCAAGATTTTCTAATTCTACGGATTATTTTGGTCTATTTTTTGTAATCATCGAAAACATGAAAGTGAAGTACATATTGACTTAAAAAGGCCAATTTACCTCCAAACGACAAAGTCTTCATAATTTCTTCATGAAATGTTATTTCAGAGGAACTTTAAATGATCTCAGATTCACTAGTTATTTTTTTAGAAGATTTTGAATAGCAGTTGGCAATTTGAACTTCTAGCACAGTCATCTCGATTTAATTTTAACCAATGAGCCCTATAAAGGAATAATATATTCCGGAGTTCTAACTAAACACTAAATTATTGAATAAGGCTGAGTAAGATACGAAGAATTATGTGTCACTCTCCGTTTTCAGCCTCTTTCCAAACCTTTTCTTTGACTGCTCGCGCTTACTTCAATACGCAAAAATACGGACTGTTTTGCAGTCTAGGACCTTATTTATTCATCCGTTAAGAGGTTTATCTTCACGGGGGTCGTTCATTCGCACTTACGATTTCATCAATTTGAAGCGTGCATCGTCCTTCAAACGGCTAATTGAGTCTTTTTTAAACAAATTAAAAACAATATCGCAATCCATATAAAATATATATTTAGAATCTACCATTAACTTCAAAGAAGAAGGATAATGCTCCTCACCAAGATTTCCTAATTCTAAGGATTATTTCGACAAGTTCTTTTTTTTAATCATTGAGATCGTGAAAGTGAAAGACTTGTTGACTTAAAAACGCTAATTTATCACCAAACGACAAAATCTTCATAATTTATTCGTGAAATGTTATTTCAGAGGAACTTTAATGATCGTAGAGTCACTAATTTTTTTTCCAGAAGATTTTGAATTACAGTCGGCAATGTGAACTTCCGACACAGTCATCTCGATTTAATTTTACCTAATCAGCACTATATTCTGGAGTTCTATTTTTACAGATATGGAATAAAGCTGAGTAAGATATGAAGAATTGTGCTGATGAAAGCGGATTCGATGTTATCCGCCTCAGCAGGCAGCCTCCAAGACCTGCATGATTCTTATTCTTATTCTTTCATATGGAAAATTTACCAAACCCACCTAAAGCCACAAACTTGATGTAATTTATTTAGTAGATGACTTTTAGGAGCGGATCTACGTAATAATCAACCACAAGTCGTTGGAAATAGTTAAAAATGATTTTGTTCCTGTGACAGATGCTTTACAACACTTTGTTTTACGTCTGCTTGGCGAAGAAGTACCTGCTTTCTATCCAACGATTTTTTTTCTCAGTCCCGGAATGGACCAAAATAGAGAGAAAATACATACAGCAGAATTCATTTTCAGACTTTCATGTAGTCAAAAATAGCTGATTGCCATGTAAAGAAATCTTAAGCGTTGTTATTTACCGATCTTAAGTCAGAAAAAAGTTAGATTACCAAATTCATTTGAAAGTGTTTGTCATCATATACCAGAACCGGCTACATCTCCTTAGAAACAAAAAATGTCAAATACTGTATATCTAAGGGTGCTCATTCATGAAAATCTCTCACGAAAATACCATATCGCAAATAGGTAAAACATTTTGGCGTTATTGCTATATTTCTTATTCTTATCTTTTCATATGGAAAATTTACCAAACCCACCTAAAGCCACAAATATGTAATTATTAGCTAGATGACGTTTAGCGGATAAATCTTCGTAATAATCAACCAGATGTCTTGGAAATAGTGAAAAATGTGTTTTTCCTATAACGGATACTTTACAACACTTTTGTTTTACTTTTGTTTTTCTATCCAACGATGTTTTTCTTAGTCCCAATGGAACGAACCAAAATCAAGAGAGAAAATACAGCAGAATTCATTTTCACAGACTCAAGTATTCAAAAATAAAGATTGCTATGTGAAGAAATCTTAAGCTTTGTCATTTATCGACCTTAACTCAGAAAAAAGTTAGATTACCAAATTGATTTGAAAGTAAATTTCACCATATACCAAGACCGTCTACATCTTCTTAGAACACACAAAAAAAATGTCAAATATATCTAAGGGTGCTCATTCATGAAAATCTCTCGTGGAAATACCATGATATCGCAAAGAGGTAAACATTTGGCGTTATTGCTATACTAAAATTATCCACATTCTGTACCACTCTATACTCTACCACATATAAAGGGTACCTACCAAGCCTTATTTATTACAATTGGCTTGAAATTATTTTTTTCTCCAATAACGCATTTCGCCAATGCACATCGCAGTACGGCAGATGTCACGCAATACCTTTTTTATTAGTACCTTGGTAGATCCATCCTCGAGGCCGGACCGATACTCAGAGTCTTGGAATAACTGAGTGAGGGCCATTGTGTGTTTTTGTATGTCATGTAAAAGGCCAGACCATCTTGGACTCTGATGAACACGTAAAGTGGCGGTCCCGTCTTCACTGACAGGAGACGTGAAAATCGAGTGTTCTCAGTTAGTACTTTCGTGCTAGACATTTACAATCAAATGAAGAGTTTTTTCTGTTGTTTTTTTTTTTGCGTCTCTTCTTATTTTTCTTTCATTCGATGGCTCTAAAATTTTAACACCTCTTTTCTAATATATTTTCTCCTCAGCTTAATATTCGTCACTACCAAAACAAGATAGGCTTCAAGTCAGGACTTTTTTTCTTGTTGCAAGTTGCTGAAGACCGAAAGAAGGTCTTTGTTTCACAAAACTGAGTTGTTAAAATTTGCAATAGTTTACCTTCCAAATTGATTTTTAATATCATTTTACTCCAGATTTACTCCAGGTGTTTTAATCTGAATACTTTCAGAGGAAAATGATGTATTGTTTCGCCCAGTTTGAACTGAAAAAGTACCTAAAAATTCGGATTCTTCGTAGTTTTTTTTTTTATATACATGCTCTCTAAAGCTTTATCTCATTAAATTTATTTTATGCTGTTTGTTCAAAAAAATGTAGTTAACTTATTAAATATTTTTTCTCCTTTTCCCTCAGTTTTCTTTTTCATATAACTCTCTCAATTTTGGAAATATGCTTGTTATATAACTAATATAAAAAACCAAAACCAGATGTCTTGGAAATAGTGAAAAAAAAATTTTTTTTCTATAACGGATACTTCACAACACTTTTGTTTTACTTCTGCTTGGCGAAGAAGTACCTAATTTCTATCCAATATTTTTTTTTCTCAGTCCCAATGGAATGAACCAAAATAGAGAGAAAATACAGCAGAATTCATTTTCAGAGACTCTTGTAGTCAAAAATAACTGATTGCCATGTAAAGAAATCTTAAGCTTTGTTATTTATCGATCTTAAGTCAGGAAAAAGTTAGATTACCAAATTCATTTGAAAGTTTTTATCATCATGTACAAGGACCGGCTACGTCTCCTTAGAACATACAAAAAAGTCAAATACAGGGTGTCCCAAAAGTTCGTTCGTCTAGATTCATGCTCTATAACTTTTAATCAAAACTTTATTCTTGCATGAAATTTCTAGAAGATGTTTATTGCTCTATCGAGTACATGTATTCAGAATTTCATTAACCAGCGTTCCCCCTTTGTTTTTTTGTCACATTTTGTAGCGGTTGCGGGCACAGATGATCTATTTTGAGCTCATTTATCACCTGGTATGCAGAAGCCACTTCTCCACTTCGACTCCCCCAAACAACATTTTTTTTTAGTTTAGGCAGCTGAAAAAAATATATACTTTAAGCATTCATCCAAAAACTAAAAGATAATGATCCCAGCCCCTATCCACAGCAACGCTTTTGTACCTCTTTACAAATTTGAGACGAGCCGCGTAAAGTGCCTCTTCCGTCCCTAATATAGGAGACGTGAAATTTATTAAGTGTGCTCAATTAGTACTTTCGAGCTAAACATTTACAATCAAATGAAGAGTTGTTTTCTTTTCTTATTCAGTCTCTTCTAAGTTTCCTCCATTCGATGGCTCTAACGTTTTATCACCTCCTGTAATAAAAAGCTGATATATTTTCTCCTCAAGCTAATATTCCTCACAACCACTAAAAAAGATTAGTTCCAAGAGGTCATAATTTTTTGCTGAAAGTTGCTGAAGGCTAAATAAACAAACAAAGTATTTCTTCAGGAAAAGTTGTTAAAATTCACAATAGTATACCTTCCAAATTCATTTTTAATGTCATTTACCCTAGATACCTCAGGTGTTTTACACTGGAGACTTTCAGAAGAAAATGACTATTGAATGTGGTTTCCTCAATGTTGATTGAGAAAATTCCTTTAGTTAAATATATTTCGGCTTCTTTGTTTGTATTTCTTGATATATGCTCGCTAAAGCTTTATCTCATTATGCTGTTTGTAAATAAACTTTTATACTTAACTTATTGCAAAAATGTTTATCTCCTTTCCTCTCAGTTTTGGAAATATGCTTCTTATGTAATATATGTATAGCCACTGCTAGCATTTAACCGCGCTCGTGAACATTTTTGTAAAATTCCTTGAGAATTTTCGTTCCTATACTTTCTTTGCGCCACAAGGGCAGACAGGTATCTGAATATTTTTTTTTAATTGAAATACTATTCGCATGTCCGCTCTTGACGGCTGGGAAAAAGTTATTTAAGAAGTGGCTTCTCGTCATTCTAAACTTCAGCTTTATTATACCAACTCCCTCTCTTTGTCAAACATGGGCGAACTCTCCTGTCGTTGAACTCCTTAAGAGCTTGTAACATCAATGTTCAGAAAGAGAAAAGAAAGTTCGTCGTCGTCTGCCTTTTCGCCCTCCATAAAACGTGAAATTAATTTCACTTAGCGAAATCGTGTATTGACGGCAAAGAAATGCACAAAAAAGTGTAATGCAAGTAGTTCTACAAAGTTGCTTTTCTGGTGTCCTCGTTGCCGTCGTCGAAACATAGAGCGGTAGTGTTTTGTGTCAACGGAAACGCGGATGAGCTGGAATCGGGAAGGTTGCTAAACTTCTTGAAAATATGACATTACATTCCCACTTTATAATCAACTTATAAGAAGAAGCCCAGGGGTCTTACTTACCTAGACTTCTGTCCAAAGGCAGGAGCCCATTCGAGAAGGTGTTACGAAAGAACTCGAATGATTTAATGGACTTGCTTCAATTACAGAAAATTTAAAACCAGGACGGTAATAAGACACCTCTATTCTATTTATTTTGGAGTGTATTTGTAGAAAAAAAGTGGGAGCTAGATATTTGTTAACATTATACGGCTATTTATTACCAATCGACAAATCTTCAGTTTTCTTTCATTTTATTCACTAAAATTTTATTCTAAAACTTATTCAATAAAAGTATGAATACATGCAAGAATATGATCAAAAGATTTCAAGTGGCGAAATCATGAGCAATGTGTGCGCTATCCTACAATAAAAGACCTAAACTATTTTGAGCTGTTGCGGTATGGTTCCTATAAAAGTTTTATGACTCAGAGCAGAAAAAGTGATAAGAAATTTTAAGCTAATGGTTTCCTATTAGAATACTTATTCACTGTAAAGCAATGGAAACCGCGGTACAACGTTTTTACGCTGCTTGTAGTAGTTTGTTTAAGATTGAATCAACGTCAATAGTCCTAAATCGATTGCGGATCCGATTTTCGTACATTCAGCTGGAAGAAACTGCAAACAGAAACTTCACAGGGCAACATTATACAGAAATTGATATTCAACCCCTCCTCTTGTTCCCTATGTTCGATGCCATGATGGTGGATTCATCAGTTACCTCCCCTTATAGATCTTTGTTGATTACCCCCCGCCCCCCGCCCTCTCCCCCGGAGTGGAGAGGCACCAACAAAAAGTTCTATAAGTTTGGGTAAAACTTTTCTCCGAGTATCAGCTCGCATATGAAAATTTACTCGGACCTGAATCTTAATAACGCGCTCGTTCTTTCTTGCGCCCACTACTTCCAAGCGCCTGCTACGCAGGCTTGAACTTTATCTGTTCATCCGGCAAGTACTTTAACTTCGTGGGGGTCGTTCAATTGTACTTGCGGTTTCAGCATATAAAATATATATTTACAATTTATGATTAACTTCAAGAAGAAGCCTAATGCTCCGCGCCAAGATTTCCTGATTCTTCGGATTATTTCGAGAATTTGAAGGGTGCACCGTCCTGCAGACTGCCAATTGAGTCTTTTTCAAACAAATTGAAAACAATATCGTTTATAAAATATATATTAACAATTTACGATTAACTTCAAGAAGAAGGCTAATGCTCCTCACCAAGATGTCCTAATTGTAAGGATATTTCGAGAAGTTCTTTTTTTTTAATCATCGATAACTTTAAATTGAAATACATGTTGACTTAAAAAGGCTAATTTATCATCAAACGACAAAGTCTTAATAATTTATTCATGAACTATCTCAGAAGAACTCTTTAAATGATGTTAGAGTCACTAATTTCTTTCCAGAAGATTTTGAACTGCAGTCGTCAATGTGAACTTCCAGCACACTCATCTCGATCTAATTTTAACTAATTAGCCCTATAAAGGAATAATATATTCTGGAGTTCTACTTAACAGTTATGGAATAAAGCTGAGTAAGATATGAAGAATTATACTGATGAAAGCAGATGTTATCCACCTCAGCAGGCAGCCTCCAAGACCTGCATAATTCTTATTCTTATCTTTTCATATGGAAAATTTACCAAACCCACCTAAAGCCACAAATATGTAATTATTAGCTAGATGAATTTTAGCGGATAAATCTTCGTAATAATCAACCAGATGTCTTGGAAATAGTGAAAATAGTTTTTTTTCCTATAACGGATACTTTTGAACACTTTTGTTTTACTTTTGTTTTTCTATCCAACGATGTTTTTCTTAGTCCCAATGGAACGAACCAAAATCAAGAGAGAAAATACAGCAGAATTCATTTTCACAGACTCATGTATTCAAAAATAAAGATTGCTGTGCAAGAAATCTTAAGCGTTGTTATTTATCGACCTTAACTCAGAAAAAAGTTAGATTACCAAATTGATTTGAAAGTAAATTTCACCATATACCAAGACCGGCTACATCTCCTTAGAACACAAAAAAATGTCAAATATATCTAAGGGTGCTCATTCATGAAAATCTCTCGTGGAAATACCATGATATCGCAAAGAGGTAAACATTTTGGCGTTATTGCTATACTAAAATTATCCACATTCTGTACCACTCTATACTCTACCACATATAAAGGGCACCTACCAAGCCTTATTTATTATAATTGGCTTGAAATTATTTTTTTCTCCAATAACGCATTTCGTCAAAGCACATCGCAGTCCGGCAGATGTCACGCAATACCTTTTTTATTAGTACCTTGGTAGAGCCATCCTCGAGGCCGGACCGATACTCAGAGTCTTGGAATAACTGAGTGAGGGCCATTGTGTGTTTTTGTTTGTCATGTAAAAGGCCAGACCATCTTGGACTCGGATGAACATGTAAAGTGGCGGTCCCGTCTTTACTGACAGGAGACGTGAAAATCGAGTGTTCTCAGTTAGTACTTTCGTGCTAAACATTTACAATCAAATGAAGAGTTTTTTCTGTTGTTGTTGTTTTTTTTTGCGTCTCTTCTTATTTTTCTTTTATTCGGTGGCTGTAAAATTTTAACACCTCTTTTCTAATATATTTTCTCCTCAGCTTAATATTCGTCACTACCAAAACAAGATAGGCTTCAAGTCAGGACTTTTTTTCTTGTTGCAAGTTGCTGAAGACCGAAAGAAGGTCTTTGTTTCACAAAACTGAGTTGTTAAAATTTGCAATAGTTTACCTTCCAAATTGATTTTTAATATCATTTTACTCCAGATTTACTCCAGGTGTTTTATGCTGAATACTTTCAGAGGAAAATGATGTATTGTTTCGCCCAGTTTGAACTGAAAAAGTAGCTAAAAATTCGGATTCTTCGTAGTTTTTTTTATATACATGCTCTCTAAAGCTTTATCTCATTGAATTTATTTTATGCTGTTTGTAAAAAAAAATGTAGTTAACTTATTAAATATTTTTTCTCCTTTTCCCTCAGTTTTCTTTTTCATATAACTCTCTCAGTTTTGGAAATATGCTTGTTATATAACTCGGTGTGTGGCCACTGCTCGCATTTAACTGCGGCTGGAGCAGGCCTTTTAGTAATAAAAACTCTTTGAAAATTTTCGTTCCTAGCTATACTTTTATTGCACCACAAAGGGAGACAGGTATTCAATTTTTTATATATACATTAATGTCAACTTCTCACAGCAGCAAAAGAGTTTTTAAAGAAGTGACTTCGCTTCATTATAAACTTCAGCGCTATTATTACCAAATCCCTTTCCTTGTCAAATTTTGGCGATCTCTCCTGTCGTTGAATTCCTAACAACCATTTTCACGTTCAGAAAACGAAAAGAAAATTCGTCGTCGTTTGCCTTAGCACCCTCCATAAAACGTGAAATTAGACAGTTTTACTTCGAATTCGTGCATTGACGGCAAAGAAATGTACTAAAAGTGTAATGCAAGTGCAGAGTAGCTTTTCTGGCCGGTTCTCCTTGCCATCATCCAGCATTGGGCGGTGTTTCGTCTCTTGGAAACGCGTATTAGCTCCGATTGGGCAGTTTCCTAAGCTTCTTCACAAAATATATATTTCCACTTTATGATTAACTGGAGAAGCCTAGAGTTACTTACCTTAACTTCTGTCCATAGGCAGAAGCCCATTCTAGAAGGTGTCTTCTATTACGTCACTAAAGAACTCGAAGGATTTAATAGAATTGCTTCAACTACAGAAAATTAAAACTAGTCCATAATATAAGACACCTCAATTTTGGACTCTATTAGCACAAAAAAGGGCGGAGCGAGATATTTGTGAACATTATACCGCTTCAATATTACCAATCGACAAATATTCGGTTTTCATGTAGTTTATTCGCTGAAATTTTACTCTAAGACTATTTAATAAAAGTGTGAATACATGCAAGAAGATCATCAAAATATTTCGAGTTGCTAAGTCTTGAGCAATGTGCGCTATCCTATTATAGAGCGTTGTAAGTCACTTACGTGGCCAGCATATATGCAAATTTATTGGAACAAAAGAAATCGTTTACATAAGAAAAGAGTTTAACTCCCACAGGACTGGTTTGGAACACCAACATGGCTGCCGTTTCATTGTTTTGGGACACCAATATGGCCGCCGTGACGTCATGTGAAAACACTCTATAACCTAAAATATTTTTAGCTGTTGCGGTATGGTTCCTATGAAATTTTAATATTCAGAGCAGAAGGATTGGTTTTCTATTAAAATAGTCATTCATTTTAAAGCAATGGAAATCCCCGGCTGGTAAAAGGTTTTTTTAAAGCAGCTTGTTTAGTGTTTGTGTAAAGTACAGATATTTAGAGACACGGTTAAGTCAAACTTACATGTGTACCACGTGACCAAATGTTCCGTCTTAATTTGTCGTTTACTGTTCATCTCATTGGCAAAAAATTTTAACAGTAATCTATTTGCATGCTGGGGGCCTTCAATCAACCTTTTACGAGCGTTATTGCGAATTAAAAGTGTAGCCTGTTTTAGAATCTGAAAACGACAGCTACACTTGTAAACTACCTTACTAGTTGTAAATTACTTTTTTAAAAAGTATCCCCGGTTTCATCGGTAAGAATGTTTGAAAAAAGTGTTTATCTGCTCTTTTTCTAAGCCCTAACATGAAAAATTGTCTTATTGTTGCAGACGTGGTTGTAAATCTAATAACGAGCATAACTTTTAGCCCGCTTACAATTCAATTATTGGAGAAGACTGTGGAAAAGAAGAGTAACCTTTTATCCAACAAAGACTTTTGCTGAAATAGTGAAACGCGTAAATTAATTACATGACAAGAAGAAAATGTTGACGCCAACGACTGAGAGCGGAAGGTTCGTGGGTTCGATTCCTGGGCCAAGCAGTACTCAGGGTCTTAAAATAAAAGAGAAATGAAGGTACTTCCTTTGCCCCGCAAACGGCTAGACCTTCGCGTGTCTCAGATGACCACATGAAATGGCGGTTCCGTTTCCAGGAGGAGACGTAAAAATAGTGGGCTTAATTTGTACTTCATAGTGCTAATTACATTGACACTCAAATAAAATGTTTTTGAAACAGGAAGGCAGCCGTGAAATTTGAGATTAACATTATCAAACGTCTTCTTCCCGCTTCGTGCTCTTAAAACGGAGTCAGTACAGCTATACATTTTCTGCGTTAGGTAAAGTTAACGTTACAATCCGTTTTTATTTTTAATTTACTGTAGTTTCAGCCTACAATAAACAGTGTGTTCGTAATTATTGGCCCATATCCACTTAGCCGTCTCTGCAATGCCATGTCTTTTTCCCCAGGGTTTGTCCCCATGGTTTGCAACCACTTTTGCCAAAGGCCAGTCGTGGTCATCAAAATCAGGGGAATTCCATCCGGGATAAAAATTGCTGCTGCATTTCCAGGTTTCATTAGTTAGCAGTCCATTACTAGTTGAGCCGAGTATTCCATACGGACTGCCATCGGGGTTGTTCCTTCCAATCACGGAAATAACCCGTGTGTCTCCTGGTACTTTGTAGGTGAAAGGTATTTGCCAGACGCGGTTGTCGTCTCCGAGGCTTGTATTATCAGCAAGCATTTCCATCGAGTTGTCACATGTGAATGTTGCATCGAATTCTAAAGGAGAAAAATGTCATTACGATACTACTTCGACCATATGTGAAAAACAAATTTGTCAGTTTAGCCGATAGTGATTATTATTCACCGTCTGGTGTATGCATGCAAGTAATATCAATTAAAACAATTTTAATCTTGGATATACACAGGCACGGGCCGGTTCGCATTAAGGTCGTATATATGGTCCTATGATACATGAATCTTAAATCACAGCTTTAGTGTCTCTTTTCTTTTTTTCTTTCACTAAGCACCTATTTAAAATACCACTTGTCTTTACCAAGTTTTTAAAAAAGACCGAATTGTTGACGCACTGATCAATATTATATCTGGATATATATTCAAAGATTGTAAACCGTGCTTGAGAACAAAATCCGTTATTACATCTTAGCCCTGTATATTTCGGGAAAAGTTGTCCCGGCAAATAGGATAACCGCAGAAAAAAGTTGTCTTGACCCTTTCGAACGAGCCCTGACAACAGCGCTCGCGCATGCTCTGATTGTCTCATCTTGACCGAGTTTGACCCGTTGTGGGCGAGTGAATGTGTATATATGGATAAAAGTTGGCCTTGCTAGAAGGGTGAACCTGCCATCGAAAAAAACCTGCCTCATCCTCTTTTTGAGGACCCCAGTTTGTTAGCAACCGTTATGCAGGGCGCGCTGTCAGTTAACTATGGTCCCGCATCACCCTTCCACTTTAAGTACCAGTGATCCTACCTTTATCCTTGCAAAATGTCTTCCCGTCGCCCACATATCCATTGTCGCAAGCGCAACTGTAGGAGCCATGAGTATTTGAGCAAGATGCGAGGCTATGAAGGCAGTCGTGTGATCCTCGGATGCATTCATCAATATCTAAAAATGATAGTGAGTGGCGTAAATTCTTGCAGTTACAACCTCAAGAACGATCACTTAACTGAACACTAAGTGTTTCACTGCCATGGAGGAGGTCGATGGAAGGACACGGAGAAAGATTGAAGACTAAGCAATTTTTGTACATTTTATCAAGTTTATTTTATACATAGCTCCGCACCAGTGAGACGGCCTCCCACTTAAATAACTGCATTGTGGTAGAGGCAAACTCGAAACCTTAATGCTCCTTTAGGCACTACGCACTTCTTCAATGTAATGGAGTTAATGTAACATGGTAAGCTAGCTCTGTTTTTTTTCCTTTATGTTGTATATTGTAATTTTGAATAAGCGTGAGTAGATTTTTGGGACATTTTCAACGACAGGCCATTTTTACATCTCGAAACACAAAAAAACCGTCGCAAAAGAACTTCTTCGGAGTTAAGTTTCTCTTCTCTCGGTATAATAAATTCACTACAATGTTGAAAACAGAAGACTTAAGATGAAAATGCGAAGGAGGGATTGTAGCTCTTGTTCCCGTGATGAAGTCAACTCAGTGAACAAACACCCAGCAAAGCTCGTTGCTGTAATAAAGAAGTGTCAGCCGACCGCCAATGCCCGAGCAGCTTCACATATATACCGACTTTAAATTAATGTTACTGAGGGTCGTTCTTGGTAATAATTATATACATCCCTTGATTTGGTGGTCGCTCCATCAGCTATAAAGCTACTCGTAGGTTGATTTCTATAATAAGGTTTGTTATCTGTGCAACTGAGACCTTCCAGTAAACCCAGTGGTGGCTTCCAAAAGGAAGAAACTGGAACCTTTGGTGTTGCCGTATGCCGCATGATCTGCGTCACAATTATGCTTTCCTCTTTAGCACTCGTTTATGACTGCAAATGAAACTTTGACTGGTATTCGTTTGATTCTTGATATCTAAACATTTTTATTTTGTTACCTGTGCAAGTTAGACCTTCTCTGGTATATCCTGGCTTGCAAAGACAAGCAAAGGATCCTTTGGTGTTGTTACAATACATATGATCTGCAACACAATTATGCTCTTCTGTTTTACACTCGTTTATATCTGCAAAAATCAATATAAATATATATTTTTCTACCATCTGAAGGCTGAAATTTGTTTTTTTTTTCTCAATTTAGTATAAACTTAGAGAATACGGTAATAAAAATAAAAACACACCTGGTGTATTGTCGACTTCCTACCTTTTTGGCAGCGTTTTCCTTTAAAACCAGAAGGACACAAACATCGATATCGCTTCGCGGTAAATCCGGACTGACAGGTTCCGCCATTATAGCAGTAGATCTCATCGCAGGCACTCTTAACAAAAATGTTTTGTTGGTTGATTAGGTAGATATCGTAGAACAAATACGAGTTCAAATAAAATTGGTTACTAGAAAATGGTAGCTAAAAGAAATTAGAAATAGATTAAGAGTTGTTGCAAAAGAAGAAGAACAACAAGAAGCTTGAACGCAAGCTCGAACATGCAAACAAGAACACAGACACAAACACAGACACGAAGAGGAACAGGAACACAAACGTGAAAAAGAACACGAACAAAAACACGAACACAAACACGATAAAAAAAGGGAACGAGAAGAACTAAAGAGCAAGACAAATTCGAGAAAAAGAACAGAAATGTGAGGAAGAGGATTGGCAATGATAAAAATTAAGAAAAATCTTACATCTGCTCCGTGATAGAGGTAATTATCCTCATTTTTGAACTCGTTATCATGCCATCGGTGAGTGGCGTTGTTGAGCTCACATGTTTTTGTGTTCCCGTGATAGTTGACACTCACGCAGTTGTGTTCGTAGTAACACTGCAGCTTGCAGGTCTCAATATCAACAACAATTTTAGTTCCTATAGTGTGGTTCACGAAACGCTTGTTAATGAAGAAGAAAGGTGGTGGGAACGCCAGTATACGACAGTTATCTGAAACAAGAACGAAACAATTTAAAATGGATATGCTAAATGAATTACTGCAAGCCTACAAAGGTATCCAAAAATTCTTTACTCCACTCTTAATAAATAACTATCGATGATTTTTTCAATTAAAGTGATGGTTTTACAACCAACTTCAATGCCACCTATCATTATCCTTGCCGGGGGCGCAGCCAAGACAGATAATATTATAGTATGAAATAACGACTTAAAATGTTTTTTTTTTCTGGTTTGTCTAAAACAAACGAGCCTTAAACCATGTTTACACAAAACTGGAAAGCTTTTAAGGTGTTTCGATACAGTTTTTCGCAGACCATACCGATGTTTTTCAATCGCCTTAAAAGTGATTTTATCCTTGTCCGATCTCCACAAAATTTTCACCGGTGATTAACTATGAATTGAAGTTTGTCAAAATGCACTTTCTAGTAAAATCGATATCACTATGGCAACAATAAACAAATAACCTTGAAATATATTAAATCCGAATTTCGCGCGATCTATACCTGCTAATGAAAATCCGACACTGCTACTGAAAAACCTCCGTGAGAAGTAAAATATTTTGTATGTTTGAATTCAAATAAAACGTAAATATATTTCAAACCTTATATTTTCAATAGCCGTGATAAATTGTTTAATTAAAAAGTTCTAAATGACTCAAGTTGATTTCAAGTAGCGTCAGAAGGCTGCTTAATATCATATTTCGATGCATGTAAATTTTGGTGTATTTCCTTTCCTGCGATCCTGAAAACTAACCTGTTTTCTCACCGCCTGTCTGAGTACAACTTTATTCTGAATTTTGACTTTTAGCGCTTTTCTGTATATCTCTAAAGCGGCTCGACAGAATTCTTTTTTAACCTCAACACACAATCTCCATGATTTAAATATTAATGTCTGAAACTTTCATTGAGATTGATTTACTGCAACACCTTGAAATTTCAAGAGGAATCTAGCCTACGAACCGACCAAAAATCCGCGTCACAACATTCACTGTTTTGACGTTATGCTAATTTTTCCAAATTAATTCTCACCATTTTTTATAGCAGCGCTATGAAATTTCTATCTGGTCGGTCATCCTAGGGCATTTTGAGTCTGTTAGAAATTATTAGTGTTTCAATGCATTTCTTGAGATCTAAAAGTACTCTGGATAGCCTAAAAGGTGTTTTCAATGTATGTAGAAGGAAACCGTCGTTAGGTGCTCCGAATATGTGATCATCCACTGTAGACATCGGCGAGGCGTAGCTTTGCTTCGTTACAGAAATCCCATGTGAACCCACCGCTCTTATGTCTGAACAGATGCTCTGTCCGGTATGGTTTTCGCGTTGGCGCAAAAGCTATAGCCTTAATTTCAACTGCCGGCCGGATCGGCGAATCTTCCACGGGCGAAATGTTTTAGAACTCGTGGAGAGGAGACACTTACTGAGTATTAAATTGTAATTCTGGAGTTTTAAAGTGGCTGAACGACAGTTTCTCTGACATAAAGTTGAGCGCGCTAAGAAATTTTCAGTGACGCAATTGTTTCCGAGCGCGTAAAAGACTGACGTGATCTAAAGAAGATACAGCTGTAAAAACCTCGGAGTTTTCTCCCCTTGAAATGCTTTATCCCTCTTCTGTTAACATATTTATCAGGAAAAAATATGCAGCCAATGAAATTTTCTAGAAAGATTGCGAGGACCAGCTGAGAGAAATAGCCAGAAGTTTTGTGTAGAAATTTATTATGTTTTGTCGCTTTTGTCATGTCGCGTGACCCCAGCGCGCGCTCAAGTGTTGAGCATGCGCACTTAGGGGAAAATGTAAGAGCGCTTGTTTTGTTGACTTTCATAGACAATGTAAAGAAACGACGATATCTCAAAATCTACTCATTGGAACTTAACGAAATTTGCCAAAATTCTTGTCAAGTATCAAACTTCAACCATTGAAAACCTGAAAATTAAAGTTGAACAGAGGATTTTTCTGACACAATCAATTTTACATGATGTAAATAACCATTTTGTTTCAATTTCAAAAACTGTTTGTAACAATTTGGTAAAGTTATTTTTAAAAAATAAGGATTACTTATTATAATCTATGTGCAATTTCAGAAGCTAATCTAAAGACTGGAATTTGCATAAACCTTCTGCAATTTTACGCTTGTTTTAAACCATCCCTGTTGTCATGGCAACTACCAAAAACTTACGTTTAAGCTAATAAACGCAATGCCTTATAAATATGTTTTGTATGTACCAAATTTTAGCTTAATACCGGCAATGAGTCTTAAATAACCCCAGTGAATAGTAGCGACTCACAGCCTACCAAATTAAACTGTGTTAAACCACTTTAAAGCAAGTCAAAACGGATGCAAAACTGTAGTTGTTTCCGTGGAAAATGAAAATTTTTCACTCACTGACAAGGTTACTGAGCCCGGAGAAAAGAGCTTGAATGGAGTTTTATGTTATATTTACCTCGAATTAAGGACATTAACATTTAAATGAACTGACTTTTATCTCTTAATGCGATATTGCTTAGTCGGTTTATTTGAAAACCCAGTCAGTGGTTGGTTACAAAATGAAGAACTTTGTAGATAAAAACATTTTCGGGGAAACATTCCCTATTTTCTGTTGAGATCTAGCTCTACCTGTGCTACGAAGCACCTGTACATTCCCGGGTGTTCATTATTGTTCGAGCAAAAGGCGGTTTTGAAAAGGAAAAAGTAAAACTAAACAGTCCCAGTCTGGGACTGATCAGACTGATAATTTTCGAGCAACTGCATTCCCGTTCCTAAAGTCGGACGAATCTTAATGGAGCGGATCTTTCCAATAGCTATAAAACATTTTTAAAACAACCTCAACAGTGTGACTTTTTATTTTTTGTTGTTTCATTTTTTTCCATTGTACCTAAATGAATAGAATTTTTCCCTCATAATTTTGGAGTTAACTAGCAGAATTAGAATCATCAGTTGACGAATTTTCAACGTCAGGTGTACCGTCGCAATGCAACTCCTCAAGAAGTTTGGGAAAGCAGAAAAAATGATCCTTGTAATAAAAAAACTAGAACATTTACCGTCAACGCAAGCGGAGGTTAAAGCCATAAGTGATAACAGCACAAGGGGAAAAGCGTCAACGTGAAGTCTGGGAACCTTCATGTTTCCCCTGCTCTCCTTCTTCTACCGCAAGTTACCGCTAGTAACTAATGTGCTCATCAAAATGGGAAATTTTAAACTCATGTCATCATGCAAATTTACAGTCCAGGAGGTAATGAACCAGCCAGCCAACCAGCCTAATTAAAAACAAAACGAGTATCTTTAAAGACCTGCAGCTGCACCGTCAGGTTTACAAACAAGTAGGTGTTAAGTAGTGTATATTTAATTTTAACAAATTTACAAGTCTCACTTTAGACTAACTGTTGACAATATATGGATTTAGCATTTTCCTAACTGGAATTGGACAATTATTTGTGTGAATTCCTAATTCTGATTGACAAAATAAATATTATGAATGTTCATAAGACGTTCAAGGAGCTGCGCGTTTATTACCCCAATTAGCTCCAATTCAGATCCGGGAAGCTTTTAAAGCCCCCCTCTCGCTAAAATGTTTAATAACTTCAAATGCATTCATTAAGCTATGACCACTAATCATAGTAAATTTCCTAAAATTTATCTGGGAACATCTTAGAGTCGTCGTGACGTGTAAGTCAACATTGATGTAACCATGGCCACCGAGTTTAATGACAGCTTGTTTCTCAAGACCTTTGTTATGAAAACGAGTTTTATTTTCATGAGAATAAAAAATCATATCAATGGCTTCGCACTTAGCCTCGCTCTGAAACAGAAGCTTGAGTCAACTCGGAAATGGTCTATTCATTTGAGTCTTGTAAACTCTTTACTGGTACTCCCCCAGAGCTCTCGTACTGACTTAAGGTGCCATGGGGGTTTGTTTGCGTTTGATCTAGATTATAGGATCAATCGAGATTTCGTTTTCCACTCAATTTTCTTTGTACTGCTACTAAGTTGAATGAAGTAACGACGACAGCATCACCAAAACGACAACTAACGGCAAACAATTTCTAAAAGTAGTATTATTCCATTCTTGTCACACAGATAGCTTGTTAATATTAGCCATCATCTGCGCCTGTAAGCTAGGACAGAGTCTCTTAGTTTATTTAGGTTTCACGTTGAAAATAGTCGGTGAGCTGCTTTATGTTTTCAACCTTAATATCATATCGTACTCTTATAACTTTGGCGCAAAATTTTTGAGCGTTAATTTATACTTTCACATGTGAAATTAGAAAATTGCCATGGCAACGTTTTGTACGTCTCAGTGCCCAGATAGCGTCTTGTTTTAAAATGTTATTAATAAACATGTCAGGGCATTGAAATACTCTACAGAAAACCTAAACACACGAAAGAACACATCATGAAGGATTCTATTAGGTGTTCTGCCGAAAAATTCTGAAAATTATTAAATACTTTATAATGCCTTAAGGCGCGTAAAATAAATTCCCTAATGTCACTCGACACCATCTGATTACACATACAAATAGACTGGGTGGGTTGGGGGTACTAAATAAAGTAACCGTCCCAGTCAGTATATGGACTACTTAGCACCTCTAAACAAAGTCCATGAGTAGCAACAGGCAATAATTGTTCTGTCTCATTGCAGTATCGTTTTCTGGTATCCACTATCACCAAAATAAGCTAGAATACGCCAGGCTGATTTAAACGTCCCTCCTAACGGATAGGTTGGGTTAGAGGAACTAAGCAAACCGTTTGAGTCAATATGGACTTCTTAGCACCTATAAACAGCTGCATGATAATCAACAGGCAATACTGAACTGTCCGTCCTATTGTATTATCGTTTTCTGGTATCCGAGAAGATCCATGGGATCCCCGCATACATCTTCTACAGCTTATTTAAGGGGTATAGGTGCGTGTCTCCAACTATCCATAGCAGTTGACGGGTTTCTTAACAAGCTCTCTGCTTTGTATTGTGGTAATAATTCTAATCCGCTTATTAATGTTAGGTGACCAACCCAGTCCTGCAATTGCAAATTTATAAAGGTCACATGTAACTTTTACGGCCGTATTCGCCACAAGATCTTAGTGAACAACTTCAAAGCGATCTAGTTTCTAATGGGGAAGAAAACAGACCAAGTCGAATATTTATCAAAAACGTTGTGAAAACTTTTCCGAAATGCGGAGTTCTTAATGTTTTTTTCATCCACCCTTGCTTAACCTTGTATTGTATTGTATGTTGGAGGGAATTTCCACTGAATGTATAATAGTTAACAATTGTTTAAAATGGTGGTAAATATTCCTAAAGCCCCGTGCAAACGGACGCAACGATGTTGGATGTTACATGTCGTGTCCGTTTCCACACCCTGTTGCATGGCATGTTGTTATGTGTTGTTGGAAGTTGTTTCGCAAAGTTTGAAACCGGTCAAGCTACGTGCAAACGGTCGCAACAACTCCCAACAATGTTGGGAGTTGAAAATGAAGAGATGATCGTCGCAGTGAACGCAATTTATGCAATTGCGTAAGGAAGCCTGAAAAAAATTCAGGACTTCAACGGGGTTTGAACCCGTGACCTCGCGATTACCGGTGCGATGCTCTACCAACTGAGCTATGAAGCCACTGACGTTGGGAGCAGGTCAATTGTGGGTTCATATGTTCCCGTGAAAGAAATGAGTGTTGGTGATATATGAAATAATCATATATGAACTGCGGAAATTAAATGAAAATGAAGAAATGATCGTCGCAGTGAACCCAATTTATGCAATTGCATAAATTCAGGACTTCAACGGGGTCAAGCTACGTGCAAACAACTCCGGTCTAACTACGGTCGCAACAACTCCCAACAATGTTGGGAGTTGTTAGTTGTTGGCCAAAAGCGTTGCGTCCGTTTGCACCGGGCTTAAAGGCTAGTTTTCAGTGGAGACGGAGTCAGAGTTGGAGTCGTAAGCAGAGTCGAAGGAGCGCTTATAACTTAGTGAAAACCAAAAATCGGAGTCGTAAGCAGAGTCATAAGAAGGGCGACGGAATCGGAGTCGGAAGAACCAACCAGAAAGTTTCCATTTTCTTCTGACTCCGCTTACGACTCCGTCGCTTACAATCTAGTAAAAACCAGATTGTCGGAGTCGGAAGCCTAAAAGGAAGGACCAATCACAATGCACGTTCTCACGCTCTGTGATTGGTTTAGTTCACCCACTTCTGCTTGTGACTTAGATAACCTAGTTTTCACTTGATAGTAACTAGAAGTGAAGGAGTCGTAAGCTGGATCACAACGCTGTTTTCTCTAGATCGTAAAGTCTTTATGCTTCTGATTACGACCTTTAAAAGCTACTTTTCCCCTCGATTGCGAATAGTATTTCTCATCAGTATTACGAGATAACAAACCAGTCAGTTAATTTTGTCTTTTTATTGTATATTGAATTTTCCGAGCGTTATACAAAATGTGTCTGTCTTGTTAAGGTCTATGACAGCTTCATTGCAGTGAGTGTCTGATAAAAGCAAGAGGCCTCTTCTCATTTTCGAATAATTTTAGCGCGAAATTTAAAAGATGGTTCAATGGAAAAGAAGTGAAGTTATAGGAAGACAACGATAGGATAAGAAGCTGCGTCACGGATGGCTAGTTCGTTCTTTTTGCAGTAGCGGACCCAGGGGGGGCCCTGGGGGTTCATGCACCCCCCCCCCCCCACTTATTTTTAGACCAAACTGAGGCAAAAAATTTGGAGACCACCCCCTTCCCCCTTATCTCAGGGTCTGGATGACCGCCCCCCAACACCCCCTTATCTGAAGGTCTGGATTCGGCACTGGTTTTGTTTATAATACTAGTTAACGGGTCTCAATGGGGTTAACGTCAGCCGTCAAACGGCCTAAAAATTTAAAAAGCCGTCAACCTTGAAAAAAGGTTATTTTTCACCGTCAACCGTCAAAAATGCCGGATAACATTAACCATAAAAAAGTTTCCGAGTATTTCAAATCTAACTATCATTAGCGGTTCCTGAAGAATTTCTAAACTGGAAAAACCAGTTCCCAGCTTCTCAAAAACACTCTTTTTAAACTTTACAATACTTTACAGCCTGCGGCTTATATCGGAAAATATTTCAAAATTTTGCAAGTGAAAAACCAAGCAACCACTAAAATGCAACAGTTAATATTAAATCATACTAGAAGTTGATTTTTATTTCAACTTTTGGACTAATTTCCACTTTATAACTGTCAACACCGTAAAAAGCTCTAAAATTAACCCGTCAGCCGTCAAAACTGGAAAAAATTTTACTGTCAACAGTCAAACCTGCCACCCCATATTGACACCCTCCAGTTGCACGTCGGTTTTTCTCAATGGAACTTGAATTTAACTTGTCAGCCTGACTTGTGAAGGTCAAACCCACAGCTTTGTGTCAAACGAATATGTCCCCTAAGCATTACAGTATGTCAAACCGGGTGGCGGGTAATCGGTTCTTGGATGATCAAACGTTAGAAACAACAAATTATACTGCGAACGGCAGACGTTTCTCCTTGCTCATCGCCGCTGAGGGACGTTTCGCGAGGAGGAACTCAGCGACAGAAATTCCATGCTGATGACGTAAATCGATGTTTACGTAATATATCCGGTAGTCATGGGGTTCCAAATGAAAATTTGTTCAATTTTTACGTTGTTCCTGGTCGATTTTTGAAAATTGTTGTGTTCATCTGCGAATGAGCTCCAGCTAAACTCGTTAATGCTTCTTCTAGAGAAGACCATATTCCAGACGTATCGACTGTTTTGTTAGATATTCACCGCGTTTACATTTGACCTTTGCCGCCTTTTGTCTTTTGTCTGTCATTCGTAAACAATAGCTGGAACAATGAAACTACTCCGTCGACCAATTAGCGCTTCTGACCGGATTCCGGACAGATTTTGCGTCATCAGTATGGAATTTCTGTCGCTGAGTCGCAGACATTCCTCCTCGCGAAACGTCCCTCAACGGCGATGAGAGAGAAGAAATGTCTGCCGTTCGCAGGCTAACAAGAAATTATCCTTGAAAGAATGAACTTAGGCTAAAAAGTTTTCAAACTTCACAACTGCAATCTTTGTTCGTCTTTTACTGTGTTATTGATACCTCCTTTTAACGTTTTGAGCGGCCATTTTATGTTTCACTCAATTTGGTGGCAGTTTCCAGCTGCTTGAATGTTGATAAAATTTGTGACACAGCTTCTTTAAGGCAACAAAGGAATGACCACCTTATTTGCTATATGGGAGCGACTAATGATGCAAATTATGAATAACAATTAATTAGCTTGGAATAACAACCTCTTCATGATTTTTTTTTTTAGTGTAGTGTTAGTCTGCAATAAGCAGTGTTGCTGTTGGTGTTCTCCCATATCCACTTCGCTGTCACTGCGATGCCATTTAGTGTACCCCAAGGACTGTCACCATGGTTTGCAATCACTTTTGCCAAAGGCCAGTTCTGGTCATCAAAAGCAGGGGAAGTCCATCCGGGATACAGAACGCTGCTGCATTTCCAAGTTTCATTAGTGACCTGTCCGTTGCTAGTGGAGCCGAGTATTCCGAGAGCGACTCCGGAGTCTTTCCCGGCTACTGACAGAACTCGAGTGTGTCCTGGTACAAGGTAGGTGGTGGGGTTTCTCCAATTACTGTCCGTTCCGAGGCTTTGACCGTCAGCAAACATTTCCATTTGATCATCACCAGTGAATGTTGCAGTAAATTCTAAAAAGAGAGACAATTTTTTTTTTCTATGAAGCAATTTTCTGGTTCTGGTTAATAAGTCAGATTTAGAAATGGCAGCGCTCTTGCGTCGCAGTCGTTGCGGTCGTATTTCACCGTTCCGTATACCACAAGGGGTGTGGAGAGAGGAGTTTTAAGGAATAGAGATCTTAAAAAATTTTTGAAGGCAGGACATATTTGTTACCACGACACAAGTGAGGTACTTTATTTCCAAATTAAAGAAGGAAAGTTATTGTTGATATACCAAAAAATAGCAAATCGATGCAGTCAGTTCAATCTACAACGTCATCACTATTTTTACCTCCTGCCCTTGTCATTAACATCATGAATTGTCTTAATTTTGAAAATATATATCATCATTTTCATTATCAATGAGATTAGCCTTATATCATCACCGTCACCATCATTATTATCAAAGTCAGCCCACTTCAAACGTTGAAGTTTACATTCACCTATTCCCTGGTGGTTACAAGGGTGATCCGCCCAGACCGATAAACCCTGCAAGATTATCTGTCTAATTCTATATATTATACGGAAGCCGATCGAGGCACCCCGATTATGTCTCCTGCCAAGTTCAAAATGTTTCAGACTTCAGGGTCGTCGCAAGGTTGTTCAAAGGGAGTGTCACACTGTGTCAAGCCCAGGGTACTTTCCAGATTGGCATGTAGACATCCTCGTCTTGTTTTAATAAAAGTGACATTTTGTTTTTCGGAGAGCAGTGACCGTGGCGGGAGGGACGAGCCTACAAAACGGTCGGGTCCACGTAACATGAATTACGTACTCGGAGTATCAATGGCCTCGTATTCACGTGGCGAGAAGATATGGAATATGTTGACTATATAAACCAGTGGATGCCTAACTGCTCTGACCTTCATAATAGACCATTTTACAGTTGTGGGCTTATAGTATACTAGCCTTTGACTGAAAGTGAGATTGAGGTTGACCTTGTTTTGATACAAAACTCCTTCCTTTTCTAATGTAGTTTTCGCTCAAAAATACTATTTAGCATAAGAACAACATGATTTACATGAGAAGGCAGGAAGGGTTGTATCAAAGCAAGGTCAACTCCAGCCTCTATTCCACATGTAGCTGTAAAATGGGCTATTTTAGTTATGACAAGAACGTGGTCCACTGCAGATGTTCGGTCCTGCAAATGGAGTATGTAACTATCTAGCACTGGAAATATTTATTGCATGTTGTTTCTTCGGATTCACGTTTTCACACTAAGGGGAGTGGTGGGATCACGGGCACACCGGGACCTCCCCTAGCTACCCCCCGGGAATTTAAAAAAGTAACCTCGGAAGATGTACAATTTTTACCGTCTTCTTTTGCCTGTTCCTCAGTAAATTCAGAATGTGAAAGTTTGTTTAGTCTAGTGGATAGTTCATAGCGTTCATAGTGGTATTTGTGCTACTCTTGCTATGCATATGTTTTTGCGCAGTGTTTCGGCTGTTTCTACCAAAACAGCTGGGCTACCGCGCCCTCTGTTGTTCATTTTTGTCTTTTTTTCTATCAATATTCTGTACAGAAGACGTCAATTATACAGATATCTGAAAATATCTCTCAAATTCGGTCAACAGTGGCGGATCGTGAAGCATTATCCGGGGGATTTAAGGCAATTAAAAATGAGGAATTGTTCAAATTGAATATTAACAGGATATATAGGATCATTTTACTCTATACCGTCACATTCCCCCAATAATCCAATGGTGGTTTTCCTCATTACTTAATTTACGCCAGAAATAATAGCATCTATAACGCTTTTGTTTCCATTTGTTTGATTTATTTCTGAACCACTGGTGGTTAGCCCAAGTCGATAGAAATCAACTAATCCAAACAGATCTCCATTTACAGCTCCATTGTATTGAAGATGAACTCATCCTTACCTGTTGGATGACAGTATGTCTTTCCGTCACCTGTGTACCCGTCGTTACAAGAACACTTAAACGAGCCATCAGTGTTTGAGCATGACGCGAGGCTTTGAAGGCAATCATCTGACCCCTGTACGCACTCATCAACATCTAAAAATGATAAAGAAAATCGTCTATTCCCAGCTAAAATCCTAGGAAAATCTGACGCGATGAGACGCAAGAAACGTACTAAAACACGACAATCAAAGAAAAGTTATGAGACCTGTTTGTTTGTTTTAATTGCTTGTTTGCTTGTCTTGTCTTGGTGCACCATATCAGGGGCGGATCCAGGATTTTTTTTAGGAGGGGGTGCACTCGTCTCTTGCTCTACTTCAACACCAATAAACCACATAGTTTTTTTTATTGCAGAATACCAGTTGTATTAGAAAAGCGCAAGTCATCTCACGGGGGGCGGGAGGGGGGTGCGCACCCCCTGCACCCTCCCCCTAGATCCGCCCCTGCATATTATGATGAGCCAATTGATGGCAAGTTTACAAATGGAGAGAGAGAGCTCAGAGAAAGAAAGAAAAAAGGACCAATCGGTTCTACTGAAACGGGTTCGATAAGATATGGCGAAAAAATCTCCCCGGGTAGTAGAAGGGTCCCCCTCCTAGCTGAGTCAACCTTAGTGTGCGTTTATATGAGACTGAAAAATTAAACCCCTTTGCCCGAGCAAACAGGAGCCCATCACGGACGAGGAAATGAGTAAATAAGGTAAACTTGTCGAGTTTTTCAACTCAAAACCTTTTTCAAATTCGTGCTTGCATGATTAGCCCGCGGAAAGCAAAACATCTTGACGTCACAACCATGTTTACATACTCTTATGCAAACACGCCTCTCGGCCAATCAGAGCGCGCATACTATCTTAGTTATTTTATAATGGCTCCTGTATTGGCTAATTACTTATTTCCCAAAATTTGGACCATAAAGAAAATAAGAACAATATAATGCGTTGCCGACTTCTTACCTTTCTCGCAGCGTTCTCCAGTGTAACCAGATGGACACAAACATCGATATCCCTTCACGGTAAATCCAGATTGACAGGTTCCGCCATTGTGGCAATAGATCTCATCACAGGCATTCTTAACAAATAGTGTTTTAATAAGGCAAAAATCACGGAAAAATTCATGCTTAAGTAAAACTGGCTTGAAAATTACATTAAAGAAATAGAAAGAACTCACAGTTTCAAGCCAAGAAGAAGCTAGAAGAAGAAGAAGAAGATGATGATGATGATGATAATAATGATGATAAAGAAGAAAAAGAAGAAGAAGTAGAAGCAGAAGCAGAAGAAGAAGAAGAAGCAGAAGAAGAAGCAGAAGAAGAAGAAGAAGACGAAGAAGGAGAAGCAGAAGCAGAAGCAGAAGAAGAAGAAGAAGAGGAAAAAGAAGGAGAAGAAGAAGTCGAATTACAGAATTAAAAGAATGAGAAGAATTCAAACAAAAACTTACATCTGCTCCATGATAGAGATAACCATTTTCCTCTATGAAATTCTCGTCATACTTGAGATGAGTAGCGTTGTTTAACTCACATGTTTCTGTGTCTACTTGATAGTTAACACTCACGCATTTATTTTTAAAGTAACAATGCATCTCGCAGTCTTCAAAATCAACTCCAATTTTATATCCTATGGTGTGGTTCACCAAACGTTTGTTGAAGAGGAAAGGTCCTTGAAAGACCAATACGCGACAGTTATCTGAAACAAGAACAGGTTCAAAAAGCTCCCTTACCTTTAGTTCATAGCCCCTCTGTAACATCTGGCCGGTTTAAACGCCGTTTAGTCGACTTTTTTTGAATCAATATTACGCGTGATCATGCGGATTTTTTTTCTTAGCGTTGTAGATTCGAATACATACGATAAAATTCGAACTATAAGAGCCCGAGTCACACGTAATAATGCAAGAAATATCGAAATATCATACTAGTATATTCCGGCCAAATGACCTCTGAAGCCCGAATCCACACATAGTACGCTTGGGCTGTCTGTGATTAGATCATATATATTTTTAAATGAAGATATGATCATCGCAGTTGTAATTGCAATTTACTATAAGCAATTGCAAATAGACCCGAAAAAATTTCGGGACTTCAACGGGATTTGAACCCATGGCCTCTGCTCTGCGTTAGTGCTGCAGTGCCCTACTATTTGAGTTATGAAGACCTCCAGTGGTTCCTAGCTGTCGGTATCAACATGATTAAAACCTTGAAAACCTGCTAACGTTTCGGCCGTCCGCTTATGTTGCCGGCAACCAAAAGCCGCACTCTTTCGAGTATTAAAACCAAGGTTTTTCAATTTTGATTGCTCGTTGTCTTTTTTCTTTAATTTCCGGCTCTATTAAAAAAATCTGTGCGATAAACGGTCGTGTCTCGAGAAAATCAACATCGCCGTTATCATGTAAGCCAGGTTACCATTTAAACTCAAAAAATTTTTCTAAGTTTGGATTCACTAATTTCGACTTGTTAGGAGTTTTGAAAGAATCGTCCTGATTATGGATAGTTTAAAATGTTCTGAAAACATTTATGAAACAAATGAATCTTAGTCTACTTTGTGTTTCACAGGAGGATGTCTTGCGGCTCTAAAACTGGTGTGAAATTGAAAACTCTGAAGCAGGCTTACCGTCCATGAATGCGAAGATAAACTTAAGTGAAAACAACAGGAGGAAGAAAGCTTCAGTTTGAAGGGGAAGCATGGTTCATTTTTCCCTTATCTTTCTTCCTTCCGGACGGTACAAGTTGTGCACAAAATGAGAAATTTGAAAGTCGATGTCTCGTCAGTTACCAGTTTTCATTAGTCTGGTCATTCTGTGTACCAGTGAAATTAAAAAAAGCAGGTGTTAAGAGTTTCAAGGTTATTATTGTTATTAACAATTTCCAAGCCGCGTTTCCATGTTTGGTTATTTTAAATAGTGTAAGTCAGCACGTATATCGAGCGGAGGTGTGTAAATGATGAAAAATCAAAAAAAATTATCACGTTCATGCACATAAATTTCATCAGAAATATACCCATAATACTTCTATCTGACAATTATTTAGACTTACGGTGGGTTAATTTTTAGTTTTGCAATATTGGGGACCTGACTTTTGGGGGGCCGACGTCAGTACACAAATACTACTCAATACCAGTGCCAAATAATTAATTCAATAAACTGTGCAGAATGAAACATATCATATGTCCGCAGAGGTTTTTCTTAGTTTGAACACAGGCGTCCCAAGCTCACGTTACGAGTGTGTTATGTGAATTGTTTCTATTTTATAGAAAAAAGGTGAAAATAAAATGATGTGTAGCGTTCGCAGACCTCAGTATTTAATTTTTCATACAAGGTCTCAACGTTCGCTCGTAACACCGGCTCTCTTGTGAGATAATTTACATGACACACTCGTAACGTTAGCTTGAGACACCTGTGGTTTGAACCAAAATGTAATATTTTGGAGATTCTTCTCCAATATTTTCAACAATTTCTGCCGATGGAAAATCGGCAATTTTTAAAGCCAAAATTCATCGCCTGTTACGTAACTTAAAGTAGAATGACTTATACCTAATTAAAGAGCGCCACCTGCTGTTTCAAATTCTGTTTTCAAGACCGATGAGCATCATAAAACAAACTCCTTTTGAAGCCACGAAAATCTAACTAGTTATTTTCTGAAATTTGAGTTTTCATGGCTCTTCCTCAAGGAGCTAAAACTCGGAAAAAGACAGCACAAAATCAATTTGAGCAACGGTGGTTTTATTTAGAAAACTTGCTATTAGAACGGCGTCAGATGTTTACAGAACTATCTGGAATAATTTGCAATAATTTCACAGCAAGAAAAGTGGATTTCGTTTGTCACATGCTGCTAAGTGTAGTAGTCACGTGGAGTTTCATTTATAGTCTCGTCCCTGACTCGTCCCCTTTAGCCGTCTCTTTGTGTCTCCTTCATTGACGAGGAAGGCGCGTGGAAGGAAACGTAAGGAAACCATGACGTCATTTAAGTGTATTTAAGTGTAACAATTATTCCACGAGTGCGCGTTGGATATGGTAGTATAGCCAACTAGGCGCGTAGCTCATATCCAACAAGCGTGAGTAGAATAATTGTTTTATCAAAAATGCCCACAAAATATTGAGAATTCTTCCCGATTTTATTTGTAGAAACAACCGATTTTCAGCTCGTTTTTCATTTGGAGCAGACGCGTACAGTTACCATATTTGGAGAGCGTAGTATAATTAAGCAATAGAAAACTTTTTTCCGTATTTGCATAGCCTGATATAAACACTCGAGGGGTTGGGAGGATTCGAGACAGTTATGTAAACCCGAGACGAAGTCGAGGGTTTGCATAACTGTCGAGAATTCTCCCAACCCCTCGAGTGTTTATATCAGGGTATGCAAACGCAGGAAAAAAGTTTCCTATTGCTTTTATAAATTAAAATAACTTTCCCGAAAAAAAAAAAAAAAACTCTCTTGTTTAGAGCATTGATTAAAAGAGAAATTCTTAGTCGCGAAGTCTTGTGCACGAAGCTTGTACGCGTAATCAGTCTTTGTTTTGCAAAAAAGATGCTTTCCAAAATACGGGTTTTTGTCGCTTAAAATGTCAGCTCAAGTGAAAAAAAATTGACATAGCATGTTTCTAAAGATTTTTCAAGTTTCAACGGACGAGAAAATGGGTAAATAAGGTAAACTTGTCGAGTTTTTCAGCTCAAAACCTTTTTCAAATTCGTGCTTGCATGATTAGCCCGCGGAAAGCAAAACATCTTGACGTCACAACCATGTTTACATACTCTCATGCAAAAAGGCCTCTCGGCCAATCAGAGCGCGCGTACTATCTTAGTTATATTATAATAGCTCATATACTATGATAGCTAAGCCAATCAGAGCTCTACAATTGCATTATCCAATGATTCAGTTTTTAATAAAAATTAATATTTCCTGTTTTGCCTTTCTTTGTATAAAGAACACTGAAACTATATTTACTGCACTTTCAGCCTACAATAAACAAAGCCTGTGTTATTAGTGGTCCATATCCACTTTGCCGTCCTTGCGATGCCAGATATTGTCTTCCAAGGTTTGTCGCCATGGTTTCCTACAACGTTTGCCGAAGGCCAGTCCTTGTCATCAAAATCCGGCGAAGTCCATCCCTGTTGAAAGACACCCTTGCATTTCCAAGTTTCATTAGTTAGTAGTCCATTGCTTGTTGAGCCGAGTATTCCAAACAGGAACCCTGTGTCTGTTCCTTCTACTGAAATAACTCGGGTATCACTTGGTATCTGGTAGATGGAAGGGACTCTCCAATTATGATCGTTTTTGTGTTCCATTCTTCTATCATCAGCAAACATTTTCATCGAATTGTCACACGTGAATGTTGCAGTGAATTCTAGTTAAAGGAAATATAGATGTTAGGCTGCGCGCAAACGGGCGCAACAACTCCCAACATTGTTGCGCCAACAATGTTGGGAGTTGTTGCGTGGGTGTTGGCAGTGGTGTGCAAACGGATGTAACAACTCCCAACAAGTTTGGGACCTGCAGTGCATCGTGGGAAGAATACAACCCATAATTCTTTGTAATCCATGCGTAATGAGCGTGCGTGGCCCCTACAATGTTGGAAGAGCTGTGCAAACGGATCAAACATTGTTGCGCTACGCTTCGGCGATCACTGAACAAAAGAAATGTTGGGAGTTGTTGGCTGAAAAGTTTGACCGGTTTCAAACTTTGCGCAACAACACGCAACAACATCCAACAACATGCAACAGGGTGTGCAAACGGACGCAACATGTAACATCCAACAATGTTGGGAGTTGTTGGCCAACAATGTTGCGTCCGTTTGCACAGGGCTTAAGCGCTATACAGAGAAAGTCCAGTCCTGAAACGTTCTGGGTCTAAATAGACACAACCACTAAGCCCGACACCAGCGTTAACTTAAATCCATCACAAAACCATTTTAAGCATTGTATGATAATGAAAATATACTTGCCTTTTGGCCTGCAGAATGTCTTTCCATCGCCTACATATCCATAGTTACAAGTGCAATTATAAGAGCCAACAGTGTTTGAGCAAGACGCAAGGCTTGGAAGGCAGTCATGTGATCCGTGGACGCACTCATCAACATCTAAAAACGATAAGAAGAATCGATCAACGTTTCCTCCGTGATTCAACCTCAAGGAACAATTGAACAATTGGGGCTGGGTGGGGTGACATATGTTGTTACGTAATATTATCGATAATTTCGAGTAGAATTTTAGAAACTAGTTTCCAATGGTTGGTTATTTTATAATGCCGTGTTTTTTTTGGAAATTCCATCTGCCATTCAGTGGAGAATCTCGATATTTTAGTGGAGCTGATTTATCAGCATCATCATCATCATCATCATCATCATCGCCAATATATACTGTAAAATTCCGAAAATAAGCTCCTCCATGTATAAGCTCCTCCAAATATAAGTCCCCTACACCGGTAATGCAAAAAACCCTCCGTTAAATCGCCTCTCCGAATTTAAGCCTCCCAGGGGCTTATATTCGGAGGGGCGACTCAAAGACAAAAACTGTAACTTCCAACTACAAGGCTAGCCCAATCGATTTTGAAACGCAAATTTCCCTCCGTAGATAAGCCCCTCCGAATATAAGCCCCTCCAAAAATAAGCCCCTCAAAAAGGGCCTCTGAAAAATATAAGCCTCAGGGCTTATTTTCGGAATTTTACGGTACATCGCATTTACAAGCGTGGTGAAGGATATGTTTTTCTCGTGATACCGTAAACAAATCCAGCTAACTGTCACATTTATTCACCCTGGCATGGCCTGCGTATCAGGCGCTTGAAAGTAATGGGTACGATCACAACAAAGAACCGGGCGCGCGAGGGAGAGTGAATGCAGTACTCGGCTTCAGTCCCCTCTTCTATGAAAGAGGGGGTAGTTACTGAAAATAGGAAGTTATAATAAAATCAATGGAGAATCTCAAGAACACAGGCGTTGACATAACCATGGGTTTGTACTTAATATACTCCAAGAATCCGACTGGTTTCGTTCTATTACCGACGTTGTCTCTTCTCAGATCTTACTGAATTCCTTTTTATATCTACTGCTAATCGTTTGATTCTTAAAATATCTAAGCGTTTTTATACTGTTACCTGTGCAATTAAGACTGTTTCCAGTATAACCTGGCTTGCAAAAACAAGTAAAGGATCCTTTGGTATTGTTACAGTACGCGTGATCTGCACTACAATTATGCTCTCCTGTTTCACACTCGTTTATGTCTGTGAAATGAAAAATATAGATCACAATCAAATCGATTTGATTCATTTTCAAGTACGCTTTATGTCTGATGGTTAACATACTCTTATCAAAAAAAATCAATATTGAGCCAGGCGGTATTAAGGGGAAAACATTGCAACTGGCGGCTTCCTACCTTTTTGGCAGCGTTCTCCAGTATAACCAGGGGGACACAAACATCGATATCCCTTCACGGTAAATCCGGATTGACAGGTTCCCCCATTATAGCAATAGATCTCATCACAGGAACTCTTAGAAAAGTGACATTAGTGAAATATCACAAACAAATACATTTTACATTTCAGTAAAATTAGTTTGAAAATTGCAAAGAGAAAAGTATAGAGATAGAAAACATTGAAAGAAAACAATAACAAGCTGGAAGATGATGATGATGTTGATGATGATAATTAAAGAACTGTTTCATGCAAAAGACGTCCAGAAAGTGGGAATAAACGAAAAAGAAGACCAAAAAAAAAAAAAGAAAGAAAAGAAAAACGCAGGAAGTAGAAAAAATAATGGTGATGATGATAATGATGATGGTGGTGGTGGTGGAGATGGTGATGACGATGACTATGACGATGACGACAATAACGATGTTGACGACGATGACGACGACGACGATGATGATGATGACGATGATGATGATGACGATGATGATGATGATGACGATGTTGATGATGATGATGATGACGATGATGACGATGATGACGATGATGATGATGATGATGATGACGATGATGACGATGATGATGATGACGATGTTGATGATGATGATGATAACGATGACGACGACGACGACAACGACGACGAAGATGTGGATGATGATGATGGTGATGATGATGATGATGATGATGATGATGATGATGCAAGAGGTGGAGGCAAAGGAGGGGAAGAACTCGAGAAAGAGACGACTTGAAAAGATGATGGTATGGAACAAACTTACATCTGCGCCGTGATAGAGGTAACCGCTTCTGTTTACCAACTGGCTATCATGCCATCGGTGAGTGGCGTTGTTGAACTCGCACGTTTTTGTAGTCTCTTGATAGTTGACACTCACACAGTTGTATTCAAAGTAGCAATGCAGCTTGCAGTTCTCAAAATCAGCAACAATTTTATTTCCTATAGTGTGGTTCACCAAACGCTTGCTAATGAAAAGGAAAGATCCTGGAAACGTCAGTATGCGACAGTTATCTGAAAAAGAACGAACAGTCATCTTCCCGCTTACATCAACAGTGTCTGCAAATACTCTCTCAAAAAATCACTGGTTTAGCAAAAAACGTACTGACTAGGTCTTTTTTATTAGTTTCTTGATAAAAACTTAAAGTTTAACAAGTTTAGTTCCGATTATTGATTTTTTTGCTTGTGTCTTTCGGCACCGATCTCATTAGAAATTTCCACGATTACACATGTATATAAAGACTATAACGTGCATGACATTTTAAAGTTTATCTAATCTCCCAGGCTCGTTTTTGCAAGGTCACACTTTTTCCAGTTTTTATATTTATCGATCATTATTAATTAATAAGCCTCGGATCAATGAGGTATTTGTTTCGGATATCTATATCATACCCGATATTTTTTGGAAAAGTAAAAAACGTTTTGAGGTCTCTGCTTTCGAAGGGTCGTTATTTTCGGGGTTAATTTCGGGAAGCTGTTACATTTTCAGCATTTTATCCCTACTTTCGGAGGTTTGCTATACCGTTTTCGAGGGGTCTTTACTTTCGGAAGTTTACGGAAGACTTTCCATGGAGTCTATATCTTGTATGAACTCTCTCGACTGGAATTTTAAATTACAATATTATTGATTGAAAAAGAAACAAACATGAACACCTGCTTTTTTACTTTCAAAAGGGAAGAAAAAACTTAGCGCTATTCTGCTTTTCGATAATTACCTTGTTCCTTGCCGTGAAAGTTAAGAAAAGGTTGCTTTCTTTTCTCGAAGCCACCGCAAGTAAGCGTGGTTTCTTGTAGTGTGCATGTATGTTCCAATAGTAAAAGAAAACTATGTTTTCCTCAGTATACCATGTACATAGAACGTACAAACGATTGCAAAAAATGCTAACATCGAACTGAATTAAATAAAGAAATAAAGACGTGTAGATTGAATACATTTAGAAAAGGAAAACTTACGTTATGTTGGTCAGAGATTTGTAAAACTATAAAAAGATTGAATAACACGGTTTATTTGAAGGAGGTCCTTTTGCTATTTTATAGTGTCCTCTCCCCTCCGAAAATATAATGGTATTAGACTCTGTATCATGCTTTCCGTCTCGGAAATTTGCTGTATGAAGCTGGGCTATGTTTTTAGTTTTAACAGTGCCGGCGCACGTTAATCCTTATGTTGGAAGTGATTTCTATCAAGTGAAAGGGAACTGACAGTGTCTGGAAGGTACCGTTGCGTCGTTTAAGTGTGCTGATTCCAAACGTTACGAACTTTGCTGACGCCTGCCTCAACCCCGGGCCTTAACGTATTGCTTTTAAATTGAACGCTTCCATGACATGAAAATAATTATTTTTTTTCCCAAAATCTTATTCGCAGTACCTATATACATTATTTGAACATGCAGAGTATGTCTTAAACTTATAAAATATTTTGTTTTAAATGTAAAACTGACGCAGTTTCATAGTGTTATTGAAGTTTTTCTGCTTTAAAATCTTTTTATTCTATTCAAAGACGGCCTTGCATCTCTAACAGGCCCTGCCCAGCTAGAACGGATAGATCACACGCGAGAGATTTCCATCTTTGACTATACATACAGAAGTCGAAAAGCTTGTAAGATTGGACCGGCTAGAGCACTTACCTTCAATGTCGGAAAACACAACCTTGATAAAAAATAACCAGAAGCAGAAAGCGCTTACGTGAACTGGAATATCCATGTTCTCTTCTTTTCCTTCGACCACAAGTTGTGCAAAAGATGAGAAAATTTACGACATGCAATGCAAATTTACGGTTCAAAAGGCAATTCATCGATAACTTACTTTGAATTGTCCCATTTAAAACAAAGCGCGGAATATTTTAGATCAGTGCCCCAGTAGTACTATGGTTTGAAAACAATTCCCTGTTTCTTTTAGGCCAGGTGGCTCACTGGACTGATTTTCTCAGCCGGTGAGCAAATCTAAGTTTTCGCGATGTTAATGGAAATTTAATTTAGCTACATCATTACATGATGATAATGTAGTTTGAGGCAGCGAATCTCCCATCAGCAGTCACGAATAAGTAGAGAGAATGAGCTCTTGACCTTAACCCCTTGAAAAATAAACAAACAAACAAACAAAAACACAAGAGATGCGCTCCTGCTTAAATCGAATATTGATAAGTTGTCTTTTAAACTTCATGAGCAAACTAACGCTAACCTTTTTTAACCTTCTTGATTTTGAGTCAAAACTAATTATTTTTCAAGAACTTGGTGAACATGTAGCATCAAAATGGACCCAAAATAATGTCTAGGTGCGCATGCCTAGTTGGTACGTTTGCCAGGAGCCGATTACTGCGTTTGCTTTGTACGCGTGCTTCAGTGCTTTCTTTGCGTGGGTCACTTGATCAGGTTTTTAGTTTTTCAATTTTGGGTGCGGCCATCTTGTCAAAGGGTTAAACAATGAATTTGGTCAAAACTGAATTTTTTTTTTGAAAAATCGATGTACCAATGATGTTTAGGTATATTTTAGGAGGTTGAAAAAGTTAAAAAGTCAACCTCAGCTTTTAGAGTGAGGCTATCATGGAGAAAATGGATAATCTATTTTTCGCACAGGGTAACCCAAGCTCAATATGAGAGTTGTTAAGTTACGGGTCAAAATAATTGAAGTTTGTATTGCAAATAAAACTTACATCAAATAAATGAAATAAAACGGGTAAAAGTATAAACATTGTTTCTCGGTGTCGTTGGTTTTTCTTTCTAACCGTAGTTACAGCGCGAATTGTGTAGTTTTTGCGGATTACACGGGTAGTTTAGATGATGGTACATGGTACACAGCGAAAGTGGAGCTGAAACTTCGTAGAAAGAAAATGAAACACACCAAGTAACAATATTTAAACTTTATTAATGACTTTTATCCGTTCTAGCTTATTTATTTGATGTAAGTTTAATTACCCATACAAACTCTCGTATTGCCTTTAATATCATCCCCTCACTTGTTTCGCGAAAAACGAAAAATCATGAGCCACATTTCACGGGTATTTCATTTCGCGATTTGTCCCAAAATAAAACGCGAAGATCGGGAATTCGCGGGAAAACTAGTGTCGCGAGGATTCTGGGAACGAGAACCCAACACGGTGCAATGGAAGCCATGATCGTCGAGTGCCAATGGAAAATGCTAGATTTTGTTGTCAAGACCTTGCGAAAAAAAAGACTTTTCTATGGTTGCTACCATTGGAAATGTTTCTTCCCTCGTTCTGCGTTATTTTTGGACAAACTTATTCACCGGCATAACTGCAAGTCGCTGGAATGTGACCACGTTT
>CALNXK010000078.1:1430000-1570000 GCA_942486035.1 Porites lobata
ATTTAGTGGTCGGCAGTTCGAATAGCAACGATGGAACATTATAAAACAGACGAAGAAAGAAGCGCATGAAAATTGAAAATTATCTAAAGAATGTCGGCCAGTTTGATCCAGTTCCATTGCTCGGATTTTTTTTATGTAGCACGATCGAATGCCTGTCGCGTCTACAAGCGAGTTTGTAGTTAGATAGCAGTTCGTTTGTTACTTTTACTTATTTCTGATTTCAAGCAATCTTTAGAGACAAACGGTTAGTATATGGATATTTTAATGTACCAGGAACAATCTTCTAATGTTTTCAGATATTTTTCGGCAAATGACAGCAACGAGGAAACTCTACGGCCTCTATAGGAATACTTCAACTGGAAATACCGCTGGATCACCTGACTAATTTCGGATCCACTGTGAATGGAACAGTGAAGATCACTAATCGGTTAATCTGGATTTGGATTCTTCGGATTTCAAATCCAATGAATCCTTTTTCAAAAAGGATTTACCAGATCAAAAATCCGGATTTGGATTTGCCGAAAGGAACGCGAAATCCGTTTTTAGATCTAAAATCCGTTTTTCGATTCACTGAAAGGAACACACCCTTTGTTTGTTATTCAACTTGAGCCCGTGCGCCAGGTACTGCCTTTTGATTGGTTCACAACTGACCGCTTGGTCTCAAGGGAATCTACATTACATTGGGTTACACTTTTTTCAGCTCGAACAAGAAGTTTTCTGCCTATTGCCCAGTCTTGCGTGGCTCTATTCTGCTGCCGCCTCGCCATCCGAGCGTCTTCGCTCGGATGGCTCGTTGGCAATTAAGGTGGCTATTTTGACCTTACAAGTGTCGAATAAAGAGTCCCAGTTAGCTGTTTTTCTTACATTCTCAGAGGGCATGTCGCACGGGAGGTTATATATAACTCTAGCAGCCCTACAGTGTATGGATTCCAAAGAATTAAATTTATTTTTATTTGTACAACACCCCCAAATTGGTAACGCATAACAAAGAGGAAAGTTCTAATTTTTGACCAAAATCATGAAAAAATCCAGTGTGGCAACCCTCTAAAATCAATATTTTTATAGTCTAGGCATGCTTTTTTTCTAACTAGATAATCATCGAACATTATTTCAAAGCCCATTTTGTGCAAAAACAAACCCGGGCTGTGAGTAAGAGCCAGGCAGGGGCCGGAGATTTCCCCTATATGAAATTTCCAATTTTTGTAGCTTTGCTCAGTCTTCAATTTTTTTTTTCTTTTTCAGGCAGAAGAGAATGACAAACATTTGTCTTGAACTGGGATGGAGCAGATCTTCAGGGGTTCAGAAGTGGCTCCAACAATGGAGGAGTGGCTGACATATGAAGGACATCATGGCCTCAGGAAAGATTGCAAGTTGCTAGTAAGGTTGGTTTGTGAACCTTCATAAAGTAATACTCTCATTGGTTGCCTACAGAATTTTAGACAAAGATTTGGTTCTGGAAGTGTTTTCTGACACAGACCGGAAAGTAACTGTTGTTTACATGTGGCAGGGCTTTCGCTAAGATTTCAAGTTGCTGGGTATATGAAATTAGTCGGCAGGGAATTAGCCTGCGAAAACGGCCGTTTCTCCTTGCTCCTCGTCGCTTGGGACGTTTTGCTCAGAGGAACCTCTTTGACTCAGTGATAAAAATTCCATACTGATGATGTAGATGCATGTTTACATAATAAATTCGGTAGTCCTTCAGTTCCAAACACAAATTAATTTGTTCAATTTTGGGTGATTCCATGTTGCAGACGTTACATTCAGATACTAAAATTAACATTTTAAACCCCAATTTAAATGTCAAAATGTTCAACAAGGGTGTTCAAACATATCTAGAAAGTAACTTGGTGTTCCCTTTGTGCCTAATAAAAAGATGCTTTAGTGAGCTCTCACGACCTTGAAGATATGAGTTTCAAGAGGAAACAGTGTTTCGGACATTACATTTCTAAACAAACACTTTTTAAAGCAACTTTCTTGAAAGATATTTTCCTGTGAATTTTTAACCTTGAGCAGAAAATAATTGTGCCTGCAAAACATGGCAATAATTATTTTTTTTAACCATCAAAAAAAAATTCCATGCAACTTCGTTCCAATGATTCTACAAACAAAAGTTTGTGTTGCAGACATTACACAAAAATGTTGCAGACCTTACATTTTTGGGTTTTTTATCATTCACTTTCTAGTCAGTGTTGTTCACTGTCGCTATGTCAATTTTTTTCTGTAGTTACTTGTCTAAAAATGAAGCTGTGAAATTATTTAGTTTACTTAATACGTTCTATTATAATGTTTTATTATATAAACTGCAGTGTTTTACAAGGATTTCTATCACCGAGAAATGTGGTATCTGAACACACGTAAAAATATGATATTTTTACATGTGAAGATATCGATAATTTCACTGACATCAGGTTTGTCTCTTAAATTGTACTTAAATTTGTTGGTGTATCATCGAAACATCTTCGGGTCTTTCTCGAAAGTGCTCGGCAATCTTCGGAAATCTTCGGACATCTTCGGAAATTTTCGGAAATTCTCGGAAAATGTTCGGGAAGGTTCGTCTGGTCTTCGGGACAATTTGAAAAATCTTCGGAAATCTTCGGAAGGTGGTCGGAAATCTTCGGAAAATCATCAAAAACGCCGTCATCCGTATGTTTATATAATAAAAAGAATATTACACGTTAGCTCGAAGATATGAATTTTATGGTCTCGTGGCCAGAGCAATATCTCACTCGTTCGCTGCGCTCACTCGTGAGATATTGTTCTTGCCACTCGAACATAAAATTCATATCTTCTCGCCACCGTGTAATATTCTCTATATATAATCTCCTGCTGACCTAGTATCATGCAATATCACTCAGATTTTTTTCTGGTATACTGACTTGTTAAAATGATGTCAAAATTAATTTTAGTACATCTCAAGTAAATGTCGTGAGAAAAAAAAAAACCCTCAGTAGTTAGGAGATTATTTTGTTTTTTCCGAAACTGATAATAGCTTAACTGAAATTATCATTTCTTGTCATTCAGTCTCACTTAAATACAGATAAAATGTAAATTTGCACTAAAATTGCACATTGTTCACTACATTAAGATTATTACATTACATATTCTACTTAAAAAATAATGCTCATTCAAGTGTGAGTAGAAAATCAAAAGATACAATGATGGTCAGTTGTTGTCCTCAAAAAGCATACTTACAAACAGTTCTGGGCATGGTCAACAGTACCAAACCCCTGACCAGCTACTCAATTTTTCCTTTTCCAATCCTCTAAATAAAAATTCATTTTAGTTGATTGTAAAAAAGGTCCATTACAATGCCTAAGACAAGCACTGAAAGGTCAAGAAAATTTAGAAAAAAGTTGAAAGAGGATTTTAAGTACTGTTGTAGGAAGACTATAAAACCAATGTGTAATGTCCGCAACACTTTTCAACGTATAATTTCTGAGGAGAGAAAGCTGACCCATTAAATAATTATTTTGAGATTAAAATAGAGTATACACTAGACTAACTAAGCAGCATCAATAGCAAATGAAAATACCGTGAACTGTGTAGAGGAACTGAAAAAAGGTACCTTAATGTTGCGGACATTACGTAACGCCCGCAACACAAGTTCAATGTCTATTTTCTCAGGAAAGTGCAAGTAGCTGGATATAATAATTTGTGGCCTAGTGATAATGTAAGGCAAAGGTTATACACACATACTTTTATGTTTATTGTCATGTTTTCTTAGATGTAAAAACTTTGTTTAAAATTTCCTTCCAAAAATTCCAAATACGATGAGATTCAAATTCTCTGGATTGCCTTCTCACATTAAGCACATGGACAAGATGCACAAGATCTCAGTAATTCCAAACACCCCATTGTCTCAACTTTCTGTTGGTGTAAGTTTTATTGTGCAAAATTTTATTTAAAAAAATTCAAAATTTTGTTGTCTCGCCTGGAATTTTTTCCGGGTTGATTTTTGTTAAGTGTTGTTTTCATCTGCGAACAAGCTCCAGCAAAACTCAAATGCTTCTTCTAGAGAAAAATATATTCCACAAATATTGTCCCCCAGTGGCAATGAGCGAGGAGGAAAGTCTGTTTTTGCGGGCTGGGTAATTGAGCAGTTAAGATGCCCCTTTGGTTTTATCTTACTTTTGTTTGCTGTGAATGTAGTCATGGGTTTTCTGGGTTTTCAGTAAGGTTTTAAGGAGGTGGCAAAACCTTTGGAGTAGGCAGAGGCAGAAAATGCTTGCACCTTTTTGTAGGGTGGTTTTGAAATCTGGGCCTTTTAGAATACATTTTCAGCATTCTGGAGCAAAACTTAGAGGTTTTGAACAGAACACAGGCATTATTAAATTTTGGCTTTCTTATTCAATGACAACAAATATTTTTTGTTGCGGGCGACAAGAGCAGCCCGCAAAATCTCTTATTTGTTATTATGCATGCATCACATGTATGTAGCCAGCATTTGTTTGGACCTCCACTAAGGACGAATAGAATATGCAGAACACAGTTTGAACACGCACGTTTCAACCTTTTACCCCTCAATCTGATCACACATGTTTGGACCATCTGTCACGAGAAACCTACACAAAGCACTCACTGCACTGGAGCAAAAACGTTTGACCTCGGATCATCGTCACCCACACTCCTTAACCCATTTGCTCCTGGAGATTTTGCCGAAAAACGCGTTTTGAAGCTAGTCGAGTGGTTTTCTGGTCACTGTCGTGCTAGAAAGAGCTAAAACTTACCACAAACAGGTTTACAGGTCGTACACTTGGCGGCCTTCTGATCCAGATGCAAAATAATTATCAGCTTGCGAAGTTCGGGCATGCGCAGAAAGCGAAATTTCGACATGGTTTTTGGGTTTAAAAGTGAAACAGCAGTCTTGACTTTTACTTTTCACTTTCTCTCCTCCCTTCTTTTTTCGCTTTTCTTGCCTCATTTTTTTTTCTCTTGCTGGGCATTTAGTAGGCTTCATTTTGGTGGGAAGAGTTTTTAGGAAAGCTTTTAGGATCTTAGGATTAGGTGAAAGGAGAGGTAGGTGGGTAATGGAACAAGATTTTCATGGAGATTTTCAGGTCCTTGTCACGTGGTTTTTTGCTTCTTTCTCCGGTGTCCTTGACTGAATTGTGCTCATTCTGGTATGGTTTGAAAGATCTCTTCACTCTGCACAAGTTAGCGAAGAAAGTTGTCCTTGACCGTTAAAACTGATGACGTCACAAAGGGTAGAAAGGACCTGGATCCGCACAGGCGGTTACGGGTGGTTCAGGGGCGAATGGGTTAACCTTTGGATATTACATGTACAAGTTTATTTATACATTTCTTCTTGTCAATAGCTACAATATGAACCATTAGTTGTTTCAGTATCTGCTTTAAATCATGTTATTTGTAAAAACTGGAGTTTATATTTCTAATAAAAAGGAGACCGTGAGTTCAAGTGAAGTAGCCGGCGAATTTCACCTGCTGCTGGTTCTCATTGAAAACCCTGGGTTATGCCCTTAGAAGCCGGGGAAAATGGTTGGCCTCTGGCCCTTTTCTGACAGCCCTTTTCTGAGGAACAGCTAGTGTAGGCGTTCCCCCCTAAAAGCAAGTTGTTCTACAGGAAGGTATTTCACCCCACTGTTGTTCCGCAACCCTTATTCAGACAAAATCTTTTGATATTAAAATTAATGTGGCAATTAATTTGTTTTGAACAGGGTGGAACAGATCTTTGGATGCATGTTCATGAGTGGCTCCAGTGATTGAGGTAGCTGTGCAAACTTAAGGACATCATTGCCAGAGGAGAGAGATCACTAGTTCATAGGTTGGTTTCTGACCTTCATTGGTGCTATTACTAACATTGCAAAGTAGAATGTAACTTAATCATATAGTAAATTGGTTGTCATTTTGATGTAGGGACCACTCCCAGTTAAATTGGGCATCTCTGATCATAATAATTATATATCTTTACATCCTCAAATTAACAAGTCTGTGAATGTTATGTGTCTAACCTCATTGATTAAGGTTATTATTGTTAATTATTATTATTATTATTATTAATATTATTAAATATTATTACTATTACTGTCATTATTGGTATCATAAATTATTTTATTTTCATAGCTACAATCTGTTACAAAAAGGCTTAAGGCACCAGTATTTATTTGGCGAAAAATGTTTATAAGACATTGTGTAATTCAAGCTGCTCTTGCCCATTAGATTTTATTCAACCCTTGAAAGAACAACTTTGATTGGGCAGGATGAGAGCTAAATTATAAAAATTGCTTACCCTTTTGTCAAGGTTTTGTTTAAGTTTACTAGCCTGGAGTAGTCTTGCACGCCCACCTCCCCTTTTGAGCTAACATATATTGGAAATTTTACTTTATCTTGGTAAAAATATTGTTTGCCCATCGATGTGTTGCTCTACTGGGCCAAGGCTATTGGACAACACTTTTGTCATGCCGGGGGGTGGAGGGTATAATTCCTTGTATTCCTAAAAATTCTGTCACATTGAGTTCTGAAAAGTGCTTTCTTAAACTAAGTGTGTCTCAGACATTTTGCGTCTGTAGCATTTATGTTAAGGGTAAAATTTGATTCCGGGTTGGAATTTTGTAAGATAGGTTAATTCTCAATTTCTTTTGTCTCCCAGGGCTAAGGAGCCATAAAAATGGAGAATTCATCCAAGTTAAATCAAAATTACTCTGAAAAGAAATTTGACCTTAAACATGTACTTTCTGCAACAATAACAAAAGTTCTGTGTTTCCAAAGAATACAGTTAAAACCTGCTTTATGGACACCCACTTAATATGGACACCTTATTATTACAGACAGTTTGTTTTGTCCCTGGGGTAAAAAGCCCTTAAATTACCTCTGTAGTCAATCTGCTTAACGTAATGGTTCTTAGAAAATAATTGAACTGATAAACAGAATAATTTATTATTGTAATCTTAATGATTGTAACTTGACTTAGTTGGTTTAACCTGTTGCTTATGTAGGCTCATATATGTATTTTTGTTATCCAGATCAGATGCACTATGCCACAACAGACTGGATCAAGTCGTCAACATTTAAGCTTTAGAGGTTATCTTAAGTACCGTAAGTGCTGTATAGATTGTTTTTGTAATCCAGCTCTTGAGTGAACCAGATAAACAAAATGTGGCGTGCTTGTTCAAAAGACAATTGTTAATATTATCCAGGACACAAAATGAAAAATGCATTTAAATGCACTTTAGAAGAATTAACAATAAAGTGCATCTTTAACAGGTTGGTTGGTGTGCACACACCCGCTAGTTGGCTACAACATTCACATGATACAAGGCATGGAGATTTCTTTGTGTAGGGCTTTTCGTGCTATGAGGCTTCTTTAGTACAATCTTTCAACTGCAAAAATTAATAAGTAAAACATACAGGGCCAAAGTATCAACAGCTGATTCATCAAATGTAGTTGAGGGCAAAATTTCCTTAGTTGCTGTTGTGCAGAAGAGTTGGTTTTCCTTGAGAAATAAAGTTTTCTTAATTTTCGAGAAGTAAGATTTTGAAGAGAATTCGGAACAACTCAGAGAATTGAAGTTATCGGTAATTGATAAAAGTGAGTTGGCTCAATGTTTATCGTCAGAACATCTGGTGGCTCAGTGTAGTTGGAGAAATACGCTTGAGCCTAACCTTTTTAGGAAAAACAGTCTCAGTGTGTTTGAAGCTCAAATGCAATCCAAAACACTGTCATGTCTGCACAAAACGAAGGAAAACTGTCCAAAACACTTTAATTTAAGTATTTATACCACGTGAAACTTAATTTAAGAAATTCAGTGAATCACTATAGCAAGTTACATGCAGTGGTTTCACATTAATTTTCTGACTTTATTTTGGAATTATCATGGCTTTTATCTTACTCTATGAAAATGCATTTAAAAACTCAATTTTATAATCCTTTATTGTGCAAAGTACCACTCAGTTTAAAAAGTTGGCTTGAAAATTAATCATGCCAAATGTATTTTTTATTTTACTCCTGGATAAGTATTAGTTTGCTTTTGATCAGTTTTGCCACAGTCTTGTTATAGATATAGGCTAAGTTCTGCTATAGTTAAAAAGCAGATTTACATCATTTCCATGTGCCAATTTTTGCAGTTGCAAAGTCATTGCAAAAATTTAAAACTGCCACATTGTTAATGAAACAATAGCATTGAAAACTTTGATTAAAGCTCACAATCATTGTGTCAACAAACGTGGGAAAGTGAAAGAAAGCAAGGCAAAGTTTGGCTTAAAAGGGAGAAACAAGGCTTTAATGTTTTTCCAATGTAAAGATAAATTCATGCAATGTGCTGCAAGCTTGCATTAATGTTCATTGAAGTTTCATATTATCATTCAGCCAAGTCATCAATTTCTGGTTCACAGAACCTCATGTATACTACAATTTATTGTATCCAGAAAGTTTAAGATAAAGGTTTACAACAGAAAGCAATGAATTGAGTTTATGGTGTTGCTGAAAAGAAAATAGGCAACTCAAAGTGGCAACCTCACCTCAACAATTCAAAGAAATTAGCAAAAAAAGGGTTGAACTTAGCACTTTATAAAACAAAAACTTTCTTAAAATATTAAAATTGAGCTGATCACTTCTAATCTCATTCATAATAATTTGAAAACCATAAAAAAATTCAGATTTTGTTGGCACTGTGGTTAGAACTTTGTTCAAAGTTCTGATGACTTTCACATGGAAGATGAAGAGATGTAAAACTGACTGTTGGTTAGATCAGACATGCAATCTACATTGTGGCTTATACAGCCAGCATCACTAACTGACTGACTTGTTAGCTGCCTGACTGACTGGCTTACTGTCTGTCTGATGGACTGATTGATGTGCTGACTGACTGGCAGACTGATTTACTGCCTGACTGACTGACTGACTGCCTGCCTGCTTGACCAACAGACTGACTGACTGGCTGAATGAGTGACTGGCCAACTGGCTGTTGACTGACTAGCTGACTGACTGACACTGACTGACTGACTGACTGACTGACTTACTGGCAGATGACGGACTGACTGACTGACTGTCTGGCTGACTGAGTGACTGAGTGACTTGCTGACTTGCTGACTTGCTGACTGACTGATTAACTGACAGGGTTGTTTACTGACTGGCTGATTAACTTTCTGACTGACTGGCTGATTGCTTGACTGGCTAAATGACTGACTGACTGACTGACTTTTGGAATGAATGACAGACTGGCTGACTGACTGACTGACTTGCTTGCTTGCTGACTGACTGACCAACTGACTGGCCAGCTCACTGACTGACTGGCTAACTGGCTGATTACTGAATGACTGGCCAACAGACTGATTGACTGACTGACCAGCTTGCATGTTGAGTGACTGGGTGACTGAGAGGTCATGACAGATGGTCTTTCTGAGACAATCATGGGCAGATTAGTTGATGGTTGCTGACCTGGACTGCTGGCAGGCTGGCCTTCTAACTATTTAATTCTTCCGGGGTATCTTCTCACTCATTTCTAACTTACTGATTGATGATGAAATGGTTGGCAAAATGATTAACAGTACAGACTTACCAATCATGACTGAATGACTGATGAGGACCTGCATAGGCCATTCGAAACAAAGCAAACAATTTTAATATTTTAGTCTAGGAGGGCTTGTCTTTTTTTTTTACCTAGATGGTCATCAGACATTATTTCTAGACTCATTTTGTCCAAAAACAAATTAAGACAAAGCTTCCAATTTTTGCCCAAAAACATGGTTTAACCCTGGTGAAAAAATTGTAAATATGACTACTATTTGCAGTACATAATTTGTTTTGCATAATTTTGTTACTACATGATCGTCAAGCACTACTTCAAGGCCCATTTTGTCCTAAAAGAAACAAAAGGGAAATTTGCAATTTTTGACCAAAATCATGGGTTGTTGCCTTTCAAAAATCCGCCATGATCACTATGTAAAACTAATACTTTTATTGTCTAGGAAAGCTTGTTCTCTAACTAGACGATCATCAAGCATTAATTCTAGGCCTCTGATGCCAAGAAAAAAAAGGACAAACAGGAAATTTCCAATTTTTTAACCAAAATTATGGGTTGTTTTAGTTAAGTACTAGATCATCATTTAACATTTTCAGGCCTTGCATGTCACAAACTGACTGACCTACCACTGACCCCTGAATGACTAACTGGGCAACTGACTGATTGACTGACTTACTTACTGGCTGATGACTGACTGTCCGGCTGACTGGCTAACTGGCTCACTGTACGATTGACTTACCGACTAGCTGACTGACTTACTGACTTGCTGACTGGCTGACTGATTGACTGACCTACTGGCTGACTGGCTGACTGACTGACGGACTTGCTGGGTTGTGGACTGACTGACTAACTGACTGGCTTGTTGACTGACTGAAAGACTGGCTGTCTGACAGACTGACTGACTGGCTGACTGGATGAATGACTGACTGGGTGATGATGGATTGGCTGACTGACTGATAGACTGACCAGCTGACTGACTTGCTAACTTGCTGAATGACTGACTGACCGGCTTGCGTGCTGAGTGACTGAGAGACTGAAAGGTTGAGTGACAGATGGTCTCTCTGTGACAGTCATGGGCAGATTAGTTGATTGTTGCTGACCTGGGCTGCTGGCAGGCTGGCTTTCTTCTCACTGTTTTTTACTGATTGACAATGAAATGGTTGACGAAGTGATTACCAGTACAGACTTGCCACTCACGACTGAATGACTGATGAAGACCCGTACAGGCCAGTTAAAAAAAACATAATTTTAGTATTTTAGTCTAGGAGGGCTTGTTTTTTTTTTACTAGATGGTCATCAGAGATAGGCCCATTTTGTTCGAAAAAAATTAAGACGAAATTTCTAATTTTTCACAAACACATGGCTTAAACCCGGTGAAAAAATTGTAAATACGGCGACTATGTAAAATACATAATTTGGCAGTCTAGGACGGCTTGTTTTCTAACTAGATAATCATCAGGCACAACTTCAAGACCCATTTTGTGCCAAAACAAACCAAGAGGAAACTTTTTTGCCAAAATTATGGGTTGACGCCTTTCTAATTTTTTAATCTAATATAATCATGGGTTGTTTTTGTACTAGATGACCGTCAAACATTATTTCAAGGCCCATTTTGTCCAAAAACAAACAAAGAGGAAAATTCCAATTTTTTACTAAAATCATAGGTAAATCCCTTTGAAATGATCCAGTATAAAAACTCTATAAAATCAATATTTTTATAGTCTTGGAGGGCTTCTTTTCTAACTAGATGATCATCAAACATTATTTCAAACCCATTTTGTATAAAAACAAACTAAGAAATTTCCAATTTTTGACCAAAATCGCGGGTTAACCCCTTCGAGAAAACTCAATACGGCCACTGTTTAAGATCAATATTTTTATAGTCTAAAGAGGTTTGTTTTCGAACTGGATGATTGTCAAACCCTACTTCAAGGCCCATTTTTTCCTAAAACCAACGAAGAGGAAATTTGCTATTTTTGACCAAAATCATGGGTTGACCCCTTTTAAAAATCCCAATATGGCAACTGTGTGAAATGCGTAATTTATAGTCTAGGAGAGCTTGTTTTCTAACTATATAATCGTTAAACACTACTTCAAGGTCCATTTTTTCCTAAAACCAACGAGGAGGAAATTTGCTATTTTTGACCAGAATCGTGGGTTGACCCCTTTAAAAAATCCAATATGGTGACTATGTGAAATCCATATTTTTATAGTCTAGGAGGGCTTGCTTTCTATCTATATAATCGTCAAACACTACTTCAAGGCCCATTTTTTCCTGAAACAAACGAGGAGGAAATTTGCATTTTTTGACCAAAATCATCGGTTGACCCCTTGAAAAAATCCAACATGGCGACTATGTGAAATCCATATTGTATAGTCTAGGAGGGCTTGTTTTCCTAACTAGTTGATCAATCTAACTCGTCACTTGCTGGCTTCACGACATACTGATATATCTTTTTTATTACTGCTTGACTATGATGTCGACGTGTTGACTGAACAACTTACTGGTTTCTTGACTTTGACCAACTTTACTCACTGAATAAATGACTTGTTTGGACTGTATAGTCTTTGGTGGATCGCATGTCTATGCTAAGTTTATTTCTTGGTTTATTTACTGTGAACTTTTTGATGAATCTCAAATCTACCTTACATTGCCTAAATTGCAAGGGGAGTGGGTACTAGCTTTTGGCGCGATGAACTATGGGATCGTTTTTGAGTCAAAACCAGTAAGTAAAATAGCAATTTAGAGTACTGGTTTGGCACGCGAGAAATCACGTAACTAATATGAACGAACTGTGAGAATCAGCATTTTCATCACTTGGGGAGTAAAGGAAGTTCACAGTATCAAGACAAAACGTCTTGGATAACGCTTTGTGTAATTTCAGACTTACTTTATCAATTATTTGTTTATATCGCAAAATGCGCCACAGATGTGTCTTTTGATTTGTAATCAGGTGCTGCAAAATCGTAGTCTTAATTGCAGTTGTCCTTGAGATTGTCACAAAAGGCGTTTGTCTCTGCGTGGCGACCCCAAGAGCCACTTCGAGAAAGACTGCACCGTTTTATTTCATAAGAATAAGACAGTCGAGATATTTTTTGGCCGATTTCGTTTCTGAAAAACACTTGTTTGTGGCTTACTTTGCGTCGAAATGCAAACTGCTTGACAAAGATGAGTCTGAATTTTACCACATAGATATACTAAGGGTTTATCAAAAGCAGAACTTAGCTCTTTCTCGATTTAAACCAGCTAGTACTTAAAGTTCAAAATGCGAGTGTTGGTGCGAGTTTGAGAAAGACTTTGAGGTGTTTCGATACAGTTTTTCGGAGACCATACCGCTATTTTGTATTCGTCTTAGTACAAATATTGTCAATGTTTCACATTCAAAAGTTGCAAGAAAATTCGAACTGAAATGTACTAGCCATGGAGGTATGTGTGGTTTGCATTAATTTGGAAAAATTACCATAACGTCAAAACAGTGAATGTTGTACTAACGCAGACTTTTGGTCGGTTGATAGGCTACGTTTGCCTTGAAATTTCAGGGTGTTACAGTGAGTGAATCTTAATGAAAGTTTCAGACATAATTATGCACGTCATGAAGATTATTTGACGAGGTTTAAAAAGAATTCTGTCAAGCCTTTCTAGAGATATACACAAAAGCGCTAAAAATCAAAATTTAGAATAAAGTTGCACTTATGCAGGTGGAGAGATAACAGCTTAGTTTTCAAGATCGCTTGAAAGAAAATAAACCAAAATTTCCAAGCAGCGAAATATGATATTAAGCAGCATTCTGACGCTACTTAGGATTAATTTGAGTCATTTGCAACTTTTTTATTTAAAAAAATTTCTCGGCTATTCAATCCAACATCGATCAGTGGTGAAAACTTCATAGCGATCAGATAAGGATAAAATCACTTGTTAAGACGAATGAAAAATATCGGTATGGTCTCCCAAAAAGTCAATCGAAATACCTTAAAATGTTGCTTATCAGCAAACCTATAAGAATTTGCGTTGGCGAAAGTTCTCTTAATAGTGTTGCCAAGTCTTTTTTTGTTTTTCCAAGTTCGCATCGACACTTGTAGTTTGTTGTTGAAGTACTTATGGTTTTCTCAAACGTTAAGGCTCGGACACAGTGAAGCATTGCGCGCAGTAAATTTACGTCGTTTTTTAGCGCTGAGATTGTTGCTTGCGATATGTAAATAAAAGCAATTTGTTTAATTCAATAAATCGTTAACAACATTGAATGCAACAAAAACGGTGTAAGTTAAAGATTGGTTTATACTAGCGATATAAACGCAGGCAAAACCGGTACAACCGAGTTCAGTGAGATCGTCAACAACAAAAGCATAAGCAGAAACATGGGAAGAAGGAACACAATCATTCTTTTCTTGATCATCACTAATTCACAAAATTAAAGAGCAAGCGCAAGAAGGAAAAAAACGAACCCGTTTGATTTTCTTGTACTTGTGCTTTAAATGCGTTAATTACTGGTGAGAATAGAAAGAATAAGTGTGTACTTTCTCCTGTGTTTGTGTTTATTCTTGTGCTGTCACGTCCGCACTTAACTTGTGCTTGTGTTTTTGTCGCTGGTGTAAACAAGTCTTTACTGTGCGCAATGTTTTGCTGTGTCCGAGCCTTTAGGGTGTTTATCCGGTTCACTAAAGTAGTTGGATTACAAAGTAAACAGCACGGGTACTGAAGATAACAATACTTTATTGAAGAAATAAAACTTGTCTCTGTTGTCCATTTATTTACAATAAAAAAAATTTTTAAAAAAATATCTAGCCTTCCTCGCTCCCGCCGGGCTGCTTCCACTCTGCTCGGAGTCGGTGTTTATTCTTCTGTCCCCGTTTAATATTCCAACTTTAAAATCCTGGTCTGTTTTATCTGATCCCTTCATTCAAGCTGGGGGCAGTTGGACACTTAGAAAATTCAACAGTTTGCTCCCAAGTGGGGTGGGCAGCGTAGAGGAAAGTGAGAGTTTGCTCCTCATGCCCTCAGGGTCTCATTCACTTTTGTCACAATACCACACCAAAATAATTTGGAATTAAAATTAGCCAATGTAATTTGTGCTGAAAAGTTTTACTCGAAGGTGCGTGTCTACAAATTCAATATATCGTAAATATCCAAGAGTCGTAGACAAGAAAAAAAAGGGCACTACCAGAGTGAGCTCAGTACTCAGTGCGCTTCCGTCGGCAAACGAAGGCAAGAATTGAGCGCAGAATCCCACTTGTCTGACCGGACCTTCATTCCCCAAACTTCACCAAAGAGCTTCAAGTCAAAAAAAATCTATCCTTTGAGAGCTTCTGATACTGGATTTCTTTAGCTCTATTTAATGTTTAGTGTTTGGAGTTAAATCAAAAGCAATTTTTTTGTTTTTTAGTTTTTGTGCTATTATTGTTGTCATTCTAAATTTTCGAAATTTCTGAACATTTTGAAGCAAAGTTTACGCGCTACTAATCCAGTGTCGCATAAATTTCGCCTCAAAATGCTTTGATTAATTCAAATTTAACCTGCTGTTATGATTAAATGCTGCAGTTATTTAAAATCGACGACACTTCGGCGTTCGAAAAGGGTTTATTTTTCCTAAGGAAAATTACCGCGAGAGAATTGTAAACCTACTTAGTTATTGTTTCTAGGAAAAATTTAGGCTTTATTTATGTAGCTCGCCGTGATGTTTTTCTGCATAATAATTTCATTATCCAAAGATTCAGCGCCGTATAAATTGCGCTACTAGATCTAGATGTTTTGTCTAATTTAAAGTAAACCTTCCCTAATGATATAAAGTTGTGGTTATTTAAAATCAGTGAGTTTTCGAAAAAAGGTTTATTCTTTCTTAGGGAAAATTAGCTAACCTAATAAAGGTTCTCTTTTTTTCCGGAAAAATTTGGATTCGATGTCGACTCTTTATTTATGCAGCTTGCCGTGATGTTTTTACGCATAATAATTAAATTAACCCAATCTTAAGTTCCCTCGAGATTTTTAGCTTTAGTCACGATGGTCACGCCAGCCGACTTCAACAGCCTTGAATGACAGTCATGAAAAAAAGAAAAAAAAAGCGTGGAAACATCGAAGCAGCTGCATAAAATTAATTGGTCGTGACTAAAATGGATACTTTAAAACGGGATTCCGATAAAGGACTGGGGATGGCCAAGTATGTTTTTAAGTCTAAAATGAATCGGATCACTTGGTCCCAGTCCTACACCGGAAACCCACATTGAAATATCCATGATATAAGTCACCACCAAGAAATTGGCACTAAGTTAGAGTTAAGATTCGTCGAAATAGATGTCTATGACGTTGTGTTTACAAACCTATCCGAACCTTAAGTATTCTGGTCAAATTACCAGATTTATCGCACAATCAATGGCATTCTACTCTTACCTATGTTCCTTTTAACAACAAGGAAATAGAGTAGACTACCACAGTTGTCGGATTAATCAAGCTATTTGACCGGTCGTTATTTTTTTTTTCTAACGATTTAACACCTAAAAAAGTTCGATTTCTTGTTTATGAAAGAAAAAATTAACTTAGAGGAACATCAACAGCAACATTTGTTACCTTGTTGTTTTCAGTTGACTAAAAACAACAGGCAAAAAAATCGATGTTGATGCAACCTATCAAAAAAAAAAAATGTGATCATTTTGAAATATTTAGGGAAAAGTTGTCAGACCTATATATGAGCGATGTTTTGTTTATATGGTTTAATGATTCAAAAGCTACAAGGAACTATTGCATTTTGGGGAAAAAAATTAAGAACAAAATAGGTTTTAATGCGACTTATATTTTGCGCAATGTTTTGGAAAGCTATCTATGTATATTAAGCGAGGTTTAGGTTTAGAAGAGAAATCCGTAACCAGTGGCCCTCATTAGAGAGATTCTTAGAGACTATCAGCTCAATTTGATGCAATTTGTGAAAATTCAGGTAAGTCAAACCAGTGCAATTCAGTGCCCAGTCCTTGACAACGAAGCCTCCTTCTACCCACCTTTCCGTGAGCCTTTGAGCACAAAGCTAGCACCCCTCCAAATCAAATCCAAGACAGATGAACATTCCCAGACACATTGTTTGCAGACAAGCTCCTTCTTGGGCCGAAATGCGTTTTAATTTGGAAAAAGGTGTGGTATCATAACAAAATGAATGAAACCCTAAAAGCATGAGAAGCAAACTCTCACCTTCCTTCACGTTGTCCTCCCCACTTGGGAACAAACTGCTAAATCTTCCAAGTGCCAAACTGCCCCCAGCAAGAATTACAGAATCAGATAAAATTTCCCAGGATTTCTCCGATGGAACATCTCAGAGGACATCAGAAACACACCTTCTCAGATGCAGAGCTTCCACAGCCCAGCAGGGGCGAGGTTGGCTAGATTAAATATGACCTTTCCCAAGTGATGGGCTCCTAATCTTGTGCGTGTGCCACCTGAGTTCTGAAATTAAATAAGAAGCTAAGATTTTAAGTACAAAATGCAAGCCCATTAGCATCATAAAAACATAATAGTCTGTATTACTTGGTGTTACAATAAAATTCAGAAAAAAAAAATAGCTTCAGCCCTTACTTTTGTTACTAGTTTTTTTAATGACACATTAATATTAACAAATAGCAACATGCCAGCCTGCTAAGAAGCGAAAACCTAGACCAAAAAAAAAAACAAAAAAAAAAACAAAATAACGAAGGATTTTTAAGCAGGAACTTTTGTAACACCAAGAAATATAGAAATGCATATTATAAAATAATTATCTGCACATAATTAACAGAATGTGATGGTAGCCAATGGCCTGCAGTCTTAAAATGCTGTCTTGAATAATGTCGCTAGTATGTTTGAAAGCTATTCCAAAAGTTCTTCGTGTTCTCCAATGGTAAAACCATTACAAAGCTGCAACTTTGTAAGTTGTGAAATCAGTGCTACTTTGTTTTCTAGATTTGCATGAGAAGGACAGCGATGACAAACAGACCAGTGATGACCTTGAACACTATTAAATAAGTATTACGTCTTTGATAAACCCTAATCTAAATAATGACACTGAGTTGACACCCAGTACTTTGTGTCACTGTAAGTTAACCTTACATGCAAAACAGTTTTTCTACTGTTTTGGTTTTGTTAAATTATTTCCGTTTGGTTTCTTTTTGATGGTAAACTTTTAGTAGGCAGCAAGAACTTATGCCTTGGGGCATGTTGTATGAGATAATGAACTAAAACCCTAAGGCTTTTCTTTGTCTGTATATGAGTCCAATCAAATATATTCTAATTGATCCCATTTTTAATGCCAATACAGAATCACTTAGTCTTTAGCTATAAATGATTTATGCTTGTGAGGGTTGAATTAAAAATGCTAGTTAATGCCTGGTAAAATGTCCTATTTGTGATGCTAATGGGCTTGCTGAATGTCAGGTTGTGTAAATAATATAGGATTAATTAATGTTTACAACGGCTTCACTTGACTACAAAACACTACCAGAATTCCTATTTATTCCCCTAAGTTCCATAATAAAATTTAATTAATTCAGTGATCCCAAAGAAATTTAAAAAATCAAAGCCTTAACTTGAATAACTAAAGAATCCTGGTAGTTTGCAGTTGTATGAAGCAATTGTGCCAATGGTCTAATGATAAATGATAATAGTAATAAAAATAATAATAATGATAATAAAAATATAAATATTATAAGCAAGGGAAGCATTATTCCAAAAACATCCCCACCCGACTGTAACAATTAATTTTGGAAGGCAAACAATTTCAGAGTTAAATATGATTCCCTGAATTCCTTCCAGGGTACCTACAGGCTGAATCCTGATAATAATATAAGAATTGTGACATAACCTAAATCTTTTGCATTTCAATGCTAAAGTTTGGGATCTACTTTGTTTCCCTAAGCAAATTATTTTTACCCTATAAAGCATAAAAAAGAACCAATCATTTCATCAAATTTTGGCATTCCAGTTTTAAACTGCTTCACCTTGCTTATTAATCAGGAACAACACCTGAACCTGATTTTTTTATCCAAGATTACTTGAATGAGTAAAACAAATGTTGCTCTTAATTGTCAGGACGGCAGAAAATGCCTGTACTTCAAATCTGTGAAATTTTGGCGGCAATGTATTGATTTTCACATGCTGTCCATAATTTTTCCCAACTTAATATTTGATGAATTATTAATCACTAATTAATTATTAATGATGAAAACATCTAATCCCATCTAGCATTCCCAGTGACATTAAACAAGATTCCAATGAGCAATTAAAAAAATCAGGTTACCAGTTTTCAGCAGCAAAGGAATCTATACATGTAGCCGCTTGAGAAAATGATGTCTGAGGAATGTGTCACTACTCAGATCTAGGTAGTGCTTTTGGCACTGGGTTGAAGCAAATTCCCTTATTGCACAACCAAAACAAATCAAATGGGAAAAATGTGCTAACCTAATGTGCTGACAAATGTGGTAACCTTAATGTATTGAAGAAAGGTATGTAGGCTATGTTAACATTATTATTGTCTAGCATGTGTCCTGTACGTCATTTTCCTTACCTTTAATATTAAGACCTGAAATGCTTTCCCTAAGGGTGAAATGATGAAATAACATATCCTATCCATGACCCTGGTTCCAGAAAGCATAAAATCTCAATCTATTTTCTTGAAAATAGCCATCGATACTTTAACGAGAGCTTGGAGAGACAAGGGAAAGTAAATTCTCTCTGACTCACAGAAGACACAAATATCTGGCTATACATCTCTTTTCTCGTTGCAACTTAAATTTTTGAGGAATTCCCAGAGAATCCTTTCTATTTTAGTGTTTTAATCTCCTGTTGTTTAGGAAATGCATAACACCTTTGTCTATCATCAGCCATAATAATTAGTCTAAACAACAAACAAACAAAGCTCATTCAGCAAAGTTTGAAAAGGCAAAAATTATGACATTGCAGCTTGATGTGACCACTCATGTTACAAATGAACAATATGGCACTGGGTTCCTGCATGTAGTAATCTTAATGATTCTATGAGTGTGAAAATTTTTCCATCTACGCAAAATCCTCGCAAAGACCTACACCCTCCTACTAAAATCTCCAGGGGAAGGAAAGATATTTCAGAAAATAATCGTAAGATCTAATATAAGCCCTTGGCTGACTTATTAAATTCATCACTGATAGATTAGCTTGGGAATTGGTGCCCAGAAAACTGACTGATGGCAGGGATGATTAGCTATCAAGGGAGGCACAAGGCGGTAACCATAGCAACCATACAAGTGCCCTCCCCCCCCCCGCCCCCTCCCCCCTTAATTGTCACACTAATTTACTGGTAAAAATAATGAAACAAAAAACCTGTGCTTGCAATGTTACCTAAACCTTTCTCAACCTTTGTGAGATTGTTTGACTTCCACCGCAGTCATAAGCTTCTACTAAAATTTCATATTAAACAAAACCACTGCTCAATGGAATCTTGTGATGGAAGCGTTAAACATTATCTATAAGTGGTTGTACAAACATGTGTCTAGGAATGACCTGCCAATTAAAGATCACAATTTTACATTCCTTAAATAGAAGTGATTTATCCAACGAAACCACTCCCAAATGTAAACAATGCTGCTAAACTATTGTATTGCTTCCCAATGGCCTGTGTTTGTACAATGGTGGCACACACACACTGGACATATTAATTGCTTTTGAGACAATCAAGGAATTACTTTCAATTTGCTATATGACTGAAAACTGTCTACATGCATATAAATAATCCTAACCTACAATAATGGAGACCCAGGCAAAAATTAATTTTCCTTGATAAAAGCAAAAGAAAAATTTCTAGAGATCTCAGACTGCATTCAAGGAACCCCTTAAAATGCTCAAATATGATTTTGTAAGTGTCCACTGTTTCCCAGAAAAAATTTTTTAAAGCCCCAGAGATCATATCAGTATTTGCGCGGATTTTGGAAATATGAAAAGGTTTCAATCTAAAAACTCACAGACACACCCATATTATATAATTATATGGAGGTTATTTCAGTCATACAACAATTGGGTAATTAAATGATTGACGTGCATTTTTTATGATCTATTATATTAAAGTTCTGTTCTTTTCTTTAAGAAAATATTGAGTGAATGGGGGTTGTGGAACAACAGCTGGGTGAAAAACCTCCCCGTACGTCCACTAGCTCCTAGGAGGAAAACCCCAGGCCAGCTGTACCCCACATTCAGGCCTCCCGGGCAGGGCAAGAAATTTTTTAAAGCACTTTTATGATCAGGATTTAGAATAGTATTATTATTGTTATTATTTAAAGATACTATTTTATGGTAAGATAATATTTAATTAAGATTTCTAGTCAGTGCAATTATCACACAATACAAACCAGGTGTTGCAAGACTCTCCACAATCCACAACCCAACTCTTGCATCAGGTACACATGACGTCTCATATCACTGGCCCTCTAATCCATCCTCTCCATTCACTTCTAAACAATGTTCTTGCACTAGGAGATGTCATCCAGCCAGCTCTAGTTTGCCCTATCCATTGCCCAGCCAGCTGTCTTGTTTGCCCTCCAGTCTGTCCTCTCCACTATCCACTTCCCTTGTACTAGGTGTATGTTATGTCATCCAGCCAGTTGATTTGTTCCCATCTAGTGTCCAACACTGCTGCCCACTCAATAATGCAAACCTCCATCAGTCTGCCACTCTTGTGGCTGCTTCCTATAAAGCAAGAAAGAGATTTTTACATGAATATTTACATTTACAGATACATTCTAAAATAAGTTATAGTGATATTATTATGCGTCTAAAGGTAGATAAAAATTAATGCTAAGTCATTAGCAAAGGAAAGGAAGTGAAGAATGGTATAATCACAAAATTCTGCAGTATGATTGGCTAACATATTCACTAGGCAATTTAAAGAAAACATAAAAAAAATGGCAATTACAGCTGTACATCAACAAATCATTTTTGTGATAATTATTTCTGAGAAAGAAGGGGATAAGCAAATGAATGTTGCTGAAAACAACTAAAAATGGCCATTAAAATAATACAGAATAAAAATTTTTAATGGCAAAAAGACAACATTAATTTTTAGTTGTTTCTTTGTGACAAACAGACAAATCAAAATTAACATTGTATGGTGTGCCAAACAACTGAGAAGGTCATAAGATGAAACTGTAGAGACAATTCGCAACGACTGTTTTGGATACGTGTAAGTTCAATCATTCTTACATGTACTTCCAACTGAGTAATTGAAATGTATTTAAAGCTTGGGCTTGGCGATCTGAGCAAATTTTCTAACAATGGCATTTTTACAAATTGTCTTTCTCTTCACAAAAAAATGAAGCATTTTCCACAAAACTTAAAATTCTTGTTTTAGACTGCGCTAATTTCATCTGCCAAGTTAAGGGAACATTGTTCAATGGTGATCTGCGCTATGAGATATATAGGTCTGAAAAACGACAATAAAAACATAACATTAACTTGAACAGGTAACCATATGACAAAACAACTGCCTATTAATTTTAAACAATTTTGCAGAGCAGCAATGTTCAATTATTGAATAAATATCACACACAAATTTCAGGTTCGTAGCTCTGATGCTGCTTCTGCAATTCCCTCTTAAGCACTGAAAATTTGCTTGCAAAATAATCAAACTGATCTATTTACAAAATATTTTGTTTGTGAACATAATAAGCTTGAGAGATACAAAACGGCTACTTGTCCCAGTTAGTCTATTCCTTTGTCTATACAGTAGAGCTTAGAGATAAGTGAACGGTGCACATGCAAAACACATGCACGTTTTTTGTGTTAACGCAAAATCGTTAACTAGTTTTACAGAGGTGTCTGTATTATAGAGATAGGGAATGTATGATTTTTGGCATTTTCTGAGACCAAACGAACTGCCCGTAATAGGGAGATGTCCATATTATAAAGGTGTCCGTAAAGAGAGGTTAGACTGAATTTTAATCTACAGTATTAGCTTTGTCATATTTTGTGACAAACACAGCTGTTAAATACAGACAACTGTTGTCTGAGGCATAGTTCACAGGCACAGCTGACACTGTACAAAGGGGAGCAGTAGACCTGATTCTACAATGTGTGGTTCAAGAAAATATCAGTTTTGTACATGTATATATTTTTTTCTAAAATCAACCAGCCCCTCAACCCAACCCCCCGCATGCCTCACAAATGGTCCACCTGACAAACCATATGTAATTTCCCACATCTCATAATTCCTTTGTCACGCAACATGTGCTGCACGTTCCAGTCACTGGTAATATTTCAGGTCAGATGCATGTTCTTTGTACAAGGAATTTTGTCACTTATGCTGGATTAATGCAAACAGGTAAGTGGCCTTTACTGAAAATTCGAGGACAGTGAGCAATGAGATTCTGTGATATCTCAGGTCACTGCAGTATTCGGATCTGTATCATACTGCCAGTCTTTGTTTACAATATTATTGGTGATTACAGAGATTACTATTAAATTAACTTTCCAATGTTTGTATTCAAACTCGTCGAGGGCTGCCGCAGTCTAAATTCGAATGAAATGTTGCAATGGAAACGAAACACTAAGTTTTTCTAGGTGGATATTGTGAATCAACCCAGTAAGACAACAGGAGGCAAAAGGAGGTAAAAATGGAGAAACCCGTCAAATCACACGTACACATTTTCGTCTAGCGAGCTTGCTTTTGGCGGGCCAAAAAAAAGCTATTAGTATGACAAACAGGAAGAATTCTTTCAAAAGAACCCTTTTGTAGCCGTTAAATATATATATCCTTGATGCTATAACCTTCTGAAATATGGTTTAAAATTCGCGGTGACATCAATGCATGAAACATTACTTTCTTTGCACGGGTATAAGAAATAGAAAGAAAGCCTAGATCAAGATAAAAATAATATAGCTAAAGAAACTTTGAGAATAGTGCAACAAACCTGGTAAAGATGAACTATGGATTAGCTTTCGTTTTTTCATACGAGCATTTTGAAAATGTCCTAATTTGCATAATTTCCATCGGGCCTTCGACCGAGTTGAGGCCAATTTTCAACTTTCCTATTTTTCGCAAAAACGGAGCTTTGCTGGAACTTTTGAATATTGTTTTTGAATATTGTATTTTTGTTGAATTAAAAAAAAATCTGCATTTTTTGATATGGCGCCAGATTCTCGATATTTACAGACAAGGGCTCTTAATACATTAAAAGCCGGGGCGTTCACTTGATGTTGTTTGGTAAATAATTCCATATTCTAGGACCTTGAAACAGGATTGAAAATTTCTTAATAGAGTCGAACCTGGCCGCTTAGTACAGGATCACTAAAAATACTCACTGGACGTGGCTAAATGCCAACGTTAATGGCATATCGTACAAAACCACTTCATGCAAGGAAACATTAGGTCAATCAACACTCTTTTAAGTGCTCAATTCTTTAAACAAAGTTCAGTGCCAACTTGCAACCCCGGTTTGTAACCTTATGAAATAATATAATTGTGTAACATTGTGTAAAAGCATTGTGCAATAAATCTGATGACGTCTGACAAGCGTTAACGATACTAGACAGCCAAGTATTAGCTTACAGTAGCTTAAATACTATTTCTTTATAGTGATTTTATTATTTATTTAATATTCAGTTACTCACAAAACCTTGTACAACGTGATCAAAATTTGTTAATGAAATTATAAATTAATGTGACAAGGAAGCCTAACGAAGCTTGAAGCCTATATTAATAGGCTTCCTACAACTACTTAATAAACTAAATTCATGGCTAAGTGCAGAGTGAGCAAGATAGACAAAGAAGCGACAGATCGGCTATTAATGAGATAATCTTTTAATTTTTTTTTAAAAAAACAAATATAGAAGGAAAGCAAATTAGTGAAATAGGCAACGAATTCCAGATTTTAGGTCCTCAGTCAGGGCTCAAAGTTAATGACTAACTGGTCGCATATGCAACTGGATTTTTGGTTGTGCACCTAAAAATTCACGTGTAATCGCACCTGTGCGCTATAAAACCCGAAGCACAGCGCTCCTGACGTGCTTCCGACCATACTTACATACTCAAAATAGAAAGACGTTTTATAACAGTAGCTTCAAGCAATGAAAGTAAAAGCAATGTAGAAATACCACCGGCCACCAGGCTGTAAATAACAAGTTACATTGTTTTCCTTTCATCTGTGTATGTTTAATTTGTCTTTTCTCCCAATGGATTCCACGAACTTGAATGTTCTTTTTTGTTTCGATGTTTTACTCCATCCCTGACTCTTCTGTTTTGTAATACATGCGCTGACACATGCAAATACCGTAAAATTCCTTTTTGAGGGGCTTATTTTTGGAGGGGCTTATATTCGGAGGGGCTTATCTACGGAGGGAAATTTGTGTTTGAAAATCGATTGGACTAGCCTTATAGTTGGAAGTAAATTTACCATTTTTGCTTTGTTTTACTTTGTATTTGAGGGCAATTTTCCAAGTACAAGCCGCCTGGGGGCTTATATTTGGAGGGGCGATTTAACGGAGGGTTTTTTGCGTTACGAGTTTGGGGGGCTTATATTTGGAGGGGCTTATACATGGAGGGGCTTATTGTCGGAATTTTTTGGTATACTACGAACGAAACACGTGCTTTTCGCACACAAATGGACGATCTTGTCAAACGTTCAGTTTTTAGGTCAATCAAAACAAAAACAGGGCAGATTAAGAGCCTTTTTTCCAGGTAAGAAGTTTCTAAGTCATTTCCCAGTGTAAGTCATTGCACATTTAACAAATTTATTAAAGATTAATTTTCAATCTCGTTAGACTCACTTGTTGTTGTCAGTTTTGAATTGTTTTCCAAGTGTACGTTTTTTTTAGTCACAACTGTACTGTCAAAAAGAGAAATTAGTATTAAAAATCACAACGGTATTACTGCGTAGCAAATCAGCTGTATTTTATCAATCACGGGACTGAAATAGAAGTAACAAACTGAAGATGACATATAAATGTGGTACTGTTAAGCTTTTTACTTTTTCTTTTGAAATAGATGCTCCCAACATTATAAGCTGTGCTCCTAAAATTCTCAGCTGTGCGCCTAAAATTTCGGCAGTGCGCGTAAAAATTTACATCTGGTAGCACAGTGCTCCCAAACTCAAATTTAAACTTTGAGCCCTCTTGGTAAAGGATACTAAATTGCTTTATATTAAATTTGTTCTACAAAAATGAGGTCTATACTGAGAGGCTGATTACTATTTAAGAACAAGTCACGAAAGCTACTAGGCAAAAGATTATGGTGATAAGAATACATAAAAGTAGCAACAGAAAATGAAATAATGCTAGATAAGACTAGATAGTGAGCTATTGTTATGAACTGCACTATATGCTTTTGCAAAAGCTAAATACAGTTTAGGTTGGAACAGTAGGCTGAGAAAGGATATACAAGAGAGTAATACAAGGTCATCAAAGTTTGGGATGATAGGTAAAAGCGGGCTTTCGCAATAATTCCTACACTTTTCAAGATTTTTTTTGAGGCAAAATCATTATGTGGGTTCCAAGAGAGATGCTGATCAATGAGAATACCTAAAAATTTTGTCTCCGTGACTTGCTTGATCACAGTATTTTCTAGAGTAACAGGGACATTAACATTGACTTTCTTTTGCCTTGGATGGAAAATCATAAAATTTGTTTTAGTCAAATTTAGAAATAGCTTATTCACTTTAAGCCAAATGATTATTTTTGCAAGTTTATTGTTAACAATAGAAACAAGGTGGTTGGCATCTGTATGGGAACAAAAGGTACTTGTATCATCGGCAAACAGTAAAGATTGAGTGAGACTAGAGACATTAGGAAGATCATTAATGTCAATAACAAACAAAAGAGGGCCAAGAATATTATTGAGCCCTGCGGGACGCCACATAAAATTTTCCACAGATAAGATCTATGGGACCCAAACAGGACAAATTGAGTCCGATCCTAGAGATAGAATTGATCCACACTAAAGCAGTATCGATCCCGAATACCATAGTGTTGCAGTTTTTGACACAATATTTCATGAGTAATAGTATCAAACGCCTTAGAAACGCCTAAAGTTGTTTCATTTCTGTCGATAGCTGAAGATATATTGTTGATCAAGTCAATTAAAGCTAATGCAGTTGAATGATTAATTACAGAATCCAAATTGTTTCGCGTATAAAATATTATGCAAATTCAAGAAATTAATCAGTCAGTTGTACATGACTTTTTCAAAGAGTTAAAGAAAAGGCTGGAAGAATTGATATTGGCCTGTAGTAACTAAAAAGTGTTGGGTCACCTGCCTTTAAAGCTGGGATCACTTTGGCTATTTTGAGAGATTCAGGAAAACACACCAGCAGACAACGAAGTGTTTATAATGTTTATACAAGAGGCTGTGCAATATTTTGGAAAGACTGATGAATTATCTTGATCGTGACAGATCAAATTTTAAACACAATAAAATAAGTGCATAAAATTGCATATGGCTTAATTTCCGTTCAAGGGTGGCCACTTTAATAATAAAGGTGAAAATAACAAAGAAAGACAAACATGGGACTGCTACAGGTTAGCCGCGGCCACTTAATAGTGGTGGCCACCTTATACAGGTAACAAATACAGCATTTGTATGACTGAAAAAATCGAGACTTTGAAAACTGGCCGTTAAATAGAGGGTGACTGCTAAATACAGGGCCGCTATATGTACTGATCGACAGGTACATGTATGAGTCGGTAAAAGTCAGAGTACCTTGTTGAATATTGATGAATTGCATTTCCAGTTTGAAAGATTTTAGCAAAAGAAATAGGTAAAGCATCTTTGTGATATAACTATATGAAAGAACTTACTTGGAGAGAGTAGATCATACAATTAAAAACAAAAAGAATTTTCAAATTTGCAAAAAGAGGTTTACTTGAAGCCTTGTAGTCAGCCTTAGAGATTGCCCGGACTTCTCTTTTCTGTAGTACTGTGGGTAGATTCGTTGCAGGTTGGTGACATAGGTAGAGGCCCAAATTAAATTGCAGTGTGTAAAATATGGATAAATATTAAAGTGCATAATAATAATTACTATGTTATAATAATTGTTTTCTATAATAATATATGCCTTGTGAGAAGTACATGTAACGTTTTTTGCCTTGGTCTGAAAATCACAAGTTTTGTTTTCTCAACATTGTGGAGCTGGGGGTGGTTAAGATGGCATCTAAGTACATCCAGGTTACTATGTTCAAAAAAATATACTGGTGTCATCAGCAAATTAACAATATTATAAATTCGAGTTCATTAGAACAGGCTAGGAGATCATTAATATAAAATTAATAATGAAAAATAGGGGGCCTAGTATAGAGCCTTGCAGTAAGCCACAAATTTGTCTTATTAAAGCATCAGATTTAGAATCATTAATTTGGACAAATTGTTTTCTATCATGAAAATACAATGTAGTCTGTTCTCCATTGATGGGCTGTCCCAGTGATGTCCCACATGCTTCCAATTTTGATAGTAGTATTGTGTGATTGAGGGTATCAAGGCTTTTGATAAATCAAGATATACACCAGTTAAATATTTTTGGCAGTCAATGGCATTAGCAACTTTGGTCACAAAATCAGTCAAAGCGTGGGAAGTACATTGTACATGTAGAGTTGCCAGGACGAAAACCAAATTAATGTTTAAATAAAATGTCATTAGGGGTTAAGAATTGAAATATGTGATTATAAACAGGTTCTTTCAAAAATTTTTAGGAGGCAGCCTGGCTGAGTGGTCAGTGCTTCAGATTCGCAAATTCCAGCAGTTCGAGTCCCACTCTGGCCACTTGCTGGATTTGTTCTCGGTTGTCCCGAGTTCAAATCCTTGGCCGCACTCGTAAATAGCCAACTGGTTGCCACCTGCCAGTTGGGTTTTTTCATCCTGTCATGTTCTTTTTGATTTATTTGATCCTAAGTATATGAGTGGAGTGTCTGTAAACTAGCGGGATAAATCCACTTTCCATGATAAACAAGCCTTTAAACCAGTAAACCGTTTTTTAGAAAATGCAGGAGGTAGTTTTGTACTACGCTAGAGTTATCAGATTTGAGGATAGGAATAATTATTTACGATATTTTCAGTCTATCTCGAAAAAACTCCTAATGACAAAGATAAGTTAATAATTGATAGCAGCGGGTCTGAAAAAAGGTTGAGTGCTTTTCTGACGTTGTCAGCTCCAGGGGCCTTACCATCCTTAAAACCTTTTGTCATTGTTTTGAGTTCCTTGGCAGTGACATGAGTAAAACTTGACAGCCAGTCTGAGGGTTACACTGTTTCTAAAATCCTGGAATAACTTGGAAACAGGAGCTATTTTATCCGCCAAATGTTTTGTATTTGAGAAGTTTTTCATTTGATCGATGACAAAGGTATTACTTGTATAGCATATTTTCCTTATTTATTGACCAAAGTAAGCTCTTTGTATGCCAAGGTTTCCTGAAGGAGTTTAGAGCTTTACCTGGGATGGTGCCCACTATTATTACTGCATACTGTATTTTCTGCACATGCCAAGGTAGTCACGTGCGACGCGAAAGAAATGCTTAACATGCAGGACACAGGGACTGGTTTTGTCTCCTGTAAGTCTGGGAGGTTCTAGTAATATTTCTTGTGGAAAACATGCGTTGTTTTTCAAGAGATGAAAAATAATTTCTATTTACCTTGTCAGCTCTTTGAAAACCAAAGAAGTATGCGCATGTTGCTACTTCTGCCGTATGGTTGATCTGACCGAACATTTTATGGTCAAATAAAAGTCAATTCTAAAACATCAAAAGTTATTGCTTTGAGATAATACGCTTGGAGCTTGGGTATTAAAAAATCCCTTAATAGGCAAAGATCAGTAAATCAGAAGGAAAATAGCTCTAAGTCCTCCACTTAATCGAGAAATTGCAAGCTGTTTACCTTTCACTCGCGTCCTTTGTCTTTTATCGGCTAATCAGCTATAAACACTTTCCTGAATATTTCTTTAATTTTGTAAGATTTTATGTACTTTTTCACCAGAAGATAGATTTAAAGCATTCGAGTACATACAGATGTCCCTTTTATTGAGAGTCCGAGGCTTTTATTTGTTGAACAAACAAAAAAAAAACTATCAAAAGATTGCTTTATAGATTGCTGAGATCACAGCTTTACAAATAGTTGCGGGCCGCAAAGGAAACACTTTCATCGTGGAAAAAATCGTAAAAAATTGTTATGCTTTTTACTATTATCATTGTTATTTAAGCATTTTGGCATTTCTAAGAATTGAAATTATTGACTCATTGGGCAGCTTGTCGTGTAAAGAGTATTTCTTAAGGTTCAATTTCATGCCACACATAATCTGGACATTTAGTCATAGCTTCCATTTGGCTGTTTACAAACTAAAGATGGAAGGTAAAATAAAGTATTTCCATTCTTAGGTGTAACAGACACTGTTAAGTCTAAAATTAGCATTTAAGAATGAAAAATAGTGAATGATCATGACACAGAATGCTACAGCAAAAAAAATCAAAATGAAATAATATAAAATGATCATTATAGCCCACTTTATATATATGAGGGTACATAAACGCATTCGGTACAACTACTTTCGTAGTGTTCAGCTTTTTCAAAGAGCTCATGTATGGAACTGAGTCTATGCAAATCATTTACGTCATATGACACTTGTGGCAAAGCCCGTTACAAGAAATTGCACAAAGAACAGATATAAGCTCATTGAATTTAGTTTTATAACAAATTCGATCAACGTACCCAGTAAAATGATAAAAAACGATAGAAGGTTTACAATCCATATTTATATATCTACAGTTCAAAATATGCTGAGGACATGTACAGATAAGCAAACGATTGAAGGAGTACCTGTCTAAGAGTCCTTGTCAACTAATTTCCAGTACAGTACAGTAGTTTGTTTACAGCACCAGCCTTGGATCTTGAGTTCACCATACTACGCTATGTACGCTGGAAGTAATCTTTAACACCTTGAAGATTGCTCTTCTCCAAAAAATTTTGTTGAATTTTTGAGACGGAAAAGCCCCAGTTGAATGAAAATTATAGTATAATTATTTTGTTTTCCTTAGAGTCCATGAAATGTCCTGCTTCACTTTCTGTTTTTGCTCCCTTCCGCAGGTTGTTGTTCTCTCTGACTGTTAGCCATTGTGGATATCCCAGAATACTATGTGTTGAGTCAAACAATAGTGAAACTGTCTGGGGAGGGGATGGGACAAATTGTAAATAATCCCCAAAACGATTAAGTTAAGGTCGAAACCAACCAATTTAACTTCTAAAAACGTGTGGTAACCCCTTCTTTTTATCCTACCAAATGAAAGTAATAAGCCTACTCAGCAAAGGATCAACTTTTGGTTCGGGGAAAACATCGTTTACACTATTTTTAAGGCAAATATGTGGAGAGGGGTCACTGCTGATAACTTCCCAGTTGTGCTGATTTTTCAAAAAAAGACTTATATAAAGAGCAGTAATTGTTATGTTACCATTTGCTGCTTATTTTGAAACCTTGAACATTATTTGATCATCTTTTCATTTGTGCCAGTTCTCGTGTACACTCTGAAATTTGGGGAAAAAATAAATTTTTATCATTTTTCTAAAAAATGCCTATTCAGCGTTTTTCTCCATAATATTATTGACGCACAGTTATCTCTGAAAAATGCGTGGTTCCCCCCAATTTTCTTTTTGGATTTCAATAGCCCCTGATATGATCTACTTGTCTCACATACAACTGTAGTCAGTATCTGGGAAAAAATACTTCCCATTAGTAGGCACCGTCCTCAAAAGGGAAACATGACAAATAAGCTGGTGTACTTTTTGATGAAAATATTGTAAGTGGTGTTAGGATCATTGGCATTGTGGGCCTGATCAGAGAAAACTAATCCTGGGCAGTTAGTATTTTGTAGTTTGTTTCTAAATTCATTGACTCCTTTCTTTCTGGTATGTTGGACAGAAAGGCTGTTGCTGTCTTAAGGCAAGTCATCACCAAAAGCAATTGAAAAGATGCTTGGATTGCATGACATTCAACTAATTTTGTATTTGCCCAATCTAAAAACTGTGACACTAACTGATCAGAGTAGCCTACGATGTACCTCCTTCCAGACAGGAGCAATAATTGTCGAATCATCAGCGTACATGTACCTCTGCTGTTCAAATCTTTAGACAAAAGGAAAATGTTCACTATTTTGTTGCATCAGTGCTGTAGTTGCAAATCCAAAGAAGAACCTATTTAACTAGTGAAGCACGAACAGGAGAGCCTGCTCACAGGCAGTGACAATAAAATATAAACTAAGCAGGTTGGGTATGATCGTCCGGGTGAACGTAGTCCTGAATAGGACTGCTGTTGACAGTGACTGATATTTCGACAACCTGTGCAGTAGTCATCTTCTGAGTCGAAGTGAGTTGTATCACGTCAGTTGATGTTACTAAACTCTGGTTATTGACCTGATTGGTTAATTAAGTTGCAATGTTATTGGTCATCTATCACTTAAGCCGTGATGTTATGGGAAAATAAAGAATTGTAATGTCACTGGTACATTTTGATCCATCTATTGTCACAGTCAGTCATTTATTGTTAGTCAAATTGTCAGCTGTCTCCTCAGTCGTTCTGTCAAAATGGCGTGGCATATGGGCAAAGGAATAGACTAACCGGGGCAAGTAGCAATTTTGTACCGTTCAAGCATATTCTTGCAAAATAATTTTTTTGTAAATAAATCAGTTTTATTCTTTTGCAAGCAAATATTCTTCTGTGCTTAAGAGGGTATCGCAGAAGCCGCATTTAGAGCTATACAAGCCTGAAATTTGTGTGTCATATTTATCATTGAACATTACTGCCCTGCAAAATTGTTTAAATGGGTGTTTGTTTTGTGACATGGTTACCGGGTCAAGTTTATGTTGTGTTTTTACTGTCTTTTTTCAGACCTATCTCGTAGCACAGGTCACCGTTGAACGATTTTCCTTAAAATTGGCAGATGAAATTAATACAGTCTTAAAAACTCACGAATTTTAAGTTTCGTGGAAATCGCTTAATTTTGTGCGCAGAGAAAAACGAGTTGTAAAAATACCACTGTTAGAAAATTCACTCGTATCACCAAACCCAAGCTTCATAATAAATTCAAGAACTCAGTTGAAAGTGAGAAAAAATTGAACTTATACAATTATATCCAAAATAGAGAATTATCTGGCCAATTCTGATGCAATGCAAATAGGTTAAAAAAATACTAAAACTGGCTCATAATTAAGTTGGAGTCACCTTAATCAAGAAAAATATGGTATGTCACACATACCGGCCGGTGCACTGTATTACTGTAAAAAAATTTGAAGAGTTGTTTACCTTGTCCACAGAGCTGCCTCTTCTTGCTGATCTTGTTTTCTGATTGTATTTCATTGTCTCACGGGTTGCCATGTTATTCCTCTTCAACAAGATTCCAAAACCTGTGACACAAAGCAGTCCATTGACAAAAATTCAATTAACATGTTGCAACTTTTTTAAGGTTACAACTTGCCATACTTAACACATTTCATTGCATTTTAATAATAGATTATGGCTGACAGCCGATGTCTTGCAAACTACCACAAATTCTCTTATTGATGGCACTGTAGAGTTGCAGCTCCCTGCATTTGCATGAGGAGAATTGGTCGCGATTTCACCAACTGTAAACATTTGAGACATGTTCAAAATTTTATAAATATTTATCTGCTTTTCAATGTACCCAGTGGAAGTTATGGGCTCATCTCTGGTGTAATATTTAAGCAATGGAAAATGTTTTCCGTGTTTGCATGGCCTGATATAAACATGAGCAGTGATTGGAGAATTTGAGACAGTTATGCAAACCAGAGACAAAGTCTAGGGTGTACATAACTGTCGAGAGTTCTTCCAACCCCTCGAGTGTAAAAATAAAGTAACTTTCCCGAGAAAAAACACAAAACTCTTTGTTATGGCACTGATTAAAACTGAAATTTTTACCAGTTGCAAAGTCTTGTACATAAAGTCTTGCACGCGTATTAAATCAGTCCTTGTTTTGCAAAAGATGCTTTCCAAAATACGGATTTTTCTCGCCTAAAATGTCAGTTCAAGCAAAAAAAAAAATTGACACAGCTTGTTTGTAAAGATTTTCCAAGTTTCAGCAGATGAAGGAATGGGTTTAAATAAAGTAAACTTGTTGAGTTTTGAACTAAAAAACTTTTTCAAATTTGTGCTTGTGTGATTAGCCCACGAAAAGCAAAACATCTTAGTGACATCACAACCATGTTTACATACTCTCATGTAAACACTCCTCTCAGCCAATCAGAGCACCTATACTATCTTAGTTTTTTTAGAAAATTTATTACTTCCCGCTGACTAAAACAAAGAAAACAAAGCATCCTTAACAATGAACCTACAGCTGTAACCATGACAATAGTCCATGAAACAAAGAAAACGAATAAATTATATTACGCCAGGAATGACCCTACAATACTTGTCACATTAGTTGGGACAGTTGTGATGTTTTCTGCCCTCCCAATGTTGGTTTTTGCGAGTTTGCATCACAGAGCCTGAAATTCAACATTGATAGGGAAGGAACACATCTTTTTGTTGAAATACGGGTGTTGCATGGGGTGACTTTGCCTTATCATAGCGCAGGAATCTTTATTTGAAAAGGTTTCAATATGACTTGCCAGACTGAAAAAAAAATTTATAGCCAGCCACTATAGGCCTCCATCTGGTCATCCATTATCGCTTCACTTACTGGGTGACTCTCTTAGAAAGTTGTTCTCTGCAGCTTCGTTCCCTTGACTTATCTTGGGAGGTGATCTAATTGCAGTGGGATTGACTAGTCATGTGGTAATCAGCATGGGCATCCCCTATATGCCAGCGAGCAAGCCCTCTTAGAAGTCTCTGACAAATAATTATGGTCTACCTCAGCATGTCCACCCACCAACTCAACCATCCTCAGGTCACCTATTAGACCTGGTTTTTGCATAGAAAAGCCCAAAAACAGCTCTGCACCGCTACTCTCAAATGCATTCGCAACACGCACAAGAAATAATTATGTAAACAAGATAACGGGTGGTCTTCAACCAGCAGACCCTGGCAATGCCATTGGCGGAGGTGTCAAAAGGGCGTGGTCATATCTTAAACTCCTTCGGGCAGAATCGACTGGCATTCCAACTTTGTTTTGGAATAACCAAGATTGTGCCTCCGACCGTGCCAAAGCTGATGCCCTGTGTCAACAGTATGAAAGTGTCTTTACATGTGAGAACTTATGTGCTACGCCGACACTTGGTCCGCAAAATACTAGCTAAATACTATTCTGATTCCGTGTGTACTCCAGCAGAACCTTTCATCCTGCGACAAGGCGATCAAGTCACAAGCCTAAGCTAGCCTGGTCTGTCCAATTGCGGAGTATGCACGCATTGCTTGGTCATCACATACCACCAAAGATATTTCTACCATTGAGTCTCTCCAACAGAGAGCTGCCCGCTTTGTCTTTAATCACTACTCTGAGCCTACAGTAGTGTCTCTGCTATGCTAGCAGACCTAAACTGGCAATCATTTGAGGAATGCTGTATCATCAATGATTTCATGATGTTCTAGAAGATCAATTCCAATCTTGTGAATATCTCTTTAATACCCAGCCGAAATAAGCCTAGGTTTTCAGGGGACTAGGAGGTCACATGATTGTAAATTTATGCCCCTAACAGCTTCAGTAAATGCATATAAAAATTTGATCATCCCTACATGTAGAACAATCCAGGTTGGAATGGTCTTCCTTTTTAAGTGGTACATGCATCATCTGTCAAACTTTTCAAAGCTAGTATTGTGCTTAATTAGTGTTATTTTATTAGCTTTCTGTTCTTATCAGCTCTTTGTGTAATTATTTTGTTATTCTAGTCCACAGTATATTCAGTTCAATAAAAATTGTATTTTTTAGCTAGCTGCTGACCAGCCATTGCCAGATTAGTGTACTAGTGGAAATCATCACAAGTAAAGATTACAGTGTCCCAACTCAACATGACGAGGATTGTAGGTATGTTGCTTGGAAACATCAAAGCAACTCGACGTAACAATCAATGACGTCACTGCAACTTCTTAACAGAGCCAAATCACGTTTCTCATGCAGCCTCGCTGTGCAATCCACGCACATTCCACAGCTGTCATCACAGGTGGCCCAAGCTTGAAATATGACCATCTGCACTGTTGCATAACATTTGAAATATAAGGATTTGTATGGGAGAAAAAAACAATTGTTTCTGTGGCTTGGCGCATGCTACTGGTGTACACGAGCGTAACACCGTGCCTTACGCACGATTCGCGCTCAAGAAAAGGCACGGTTTTTGTGCCAAAGCACGGGAAAAAAACATGCAAAGGCACAGATTAGGCACACTTTAGGCACAGTTAAGGCACATTTTAAATATTGCTAAGGCACACTTTAGGCACAGTTTGGGCACAGTTTGGGCACAGTTTTGGCACGGTTTAGGCACGGTTTGGGCACAAATATTCAACGCTGGGCACTTTTTTGAAAATCTTTGTAACCCGACTTGCAAAAAAGAACAAACTGTCTTGGTACGAATTACAAAAATAATTCAGATCAAACACGATACAGTTAGAAGTATAGGAAGTGTAAGTTTTGAGCCGCGCCGAAAGTCTGGAAAATTAAAGTATTCTTCGACAGTCCGTATTTACTCCGAGGATAAAGTGGAAATTCACACGCGATATATGCCGGTCTGAACCTTCTCGATTGCCATGCAATTTTATAGACTCGCTTTCTTTCGTTTCTAAAAGAAATCATGAAAGAAAGTCGAAGCCTTAATAACAAAAACAAAGCTAAAGAAGTGAGGCACAAAAATAGCCAATAAAAGTCGTAGAAAATACTTTTTGCGATCGCAGTAAAATTGGCCTGAATTTGCATAACAACATGAAAAGTACAGAGTGGTAATTTGAAACCTTCATGCCAACGCGTGTTATTTTCAGGACAACTCGGATTAATGTTAATCGGATTAATATTAATCCTAATGATTATTATAATCCAGTAATAGATTATTATAATCCAGTAATAGATCATTATAATCCAGTCATAGATTATTATAATCCATTACTGAGGTTTGAGCCGTGCCTTGATCAATTAGGATTAATATTAATCTTATGTAGGATTAATATTAATCAGATTAATATTAATCCTAATATTAGATCCAGTAATAGATTATTATAATCCATAACTGAGCTTTGAGCCGTACCTTAAATGATTAGGATAGCTAGGAATAAATGCAAAGCTATGAACATGATGCCCCACCATAATTAATTGTTAAAACAGCTGAAATATTTTTTTTGTGAACTTAACATCACATACAATATACTTACCATGTCAGTTCCCAGATAATATTTTCATCCACGAAGGGCGCCAAGAGACGGGAGAAATTCATGTTCATAGTCGCCATCGTGATATGCCGGCTCCGAACCTCGAAACAGTTAGTGTCTTTGGGATTGTCGCGATTCCTATGCAGCTGGTAGTTATTCCCTTTCTTAAGGTCCCCTTTCTTGTAAAAACACATGCCCACCGCATGGATTCGCTGGCCCAGAGGCGCTTGTTCCTTTTCATTTACTTCTAGGCTCAACATCGCTACCAGCTCTAACATATGCAAGTGATCGTGTGACTGATGTGATCAGTGTTATGTCCTGTCAGTCCCTTGTTCAGCGTGTAATGTCTGCAGTTTGTCTGTCATAGCTCTGATGTGGATTATAATAGAGATTAATATTAATCCGGATGATTATTATTAATAATAATCTAATCCTTCCAATTTTTGCCGTGCCTTAATCTATTACTGGATTATAATAATCTATTTCTGGATTATAATAATCTATTACTGGATTATAATAATCTATTACCGGATTATAATAACCATATTATAATCTATTATTATTATAATCCACGGATTAATATTAATCCGAGTTGTCCTGTATTTTTAAATACAAAATGCGGCTGGTTTTTAAAAATATTTCTTTAACTAAAAAAGTAGGATTTACACTGTAGTAAAATAATTCAAGCTGCTGGTTTGTTTTTGTTTTCTGGCTCTGTTAGCAAATTAAGCTTTGATCGTATAATAATCGATGAGACGTGCCATTTACTCCATCAAAACTCATCGGCGTGCAATCAATTTTTTTGTTTTCATTTTATAAGTTATATCACAAGTAAATTCCTTGTTTGAATGCAAATCTGCCCTCCTGAAAAAAACAAATATTTCGTTCGAACTAAACGCTCCATTAAGAAGGGGAGAAGAAACCTACTTGGAAATTTTTTAACATCGATGAAATTAGCATAATATCAACAATGTAATTGCATGCTGAGCACTTACTTCAAATACGCTAACCTGTTTAAGATTCCATTTTCCTGTTTGTCGGGGCTTTCCCTGCTGTCTCTAACCGTATTCTGAGTCATGTTATTTCTTATTATGGGATAAAAAGGTCGTCAGACCGTGTTTCTAGACTTCGTAAACCTCAAAACTGACATAATTGCCGTGCGCCCTTTTCGTTCGCTGTGGAGCTCGATAGACTGGACACGATTTTCCGAGTGACTCAATATTTTGGCACAACTTGTGCACAGATTAGGCACAGTTTGGGCACAACTTAGGCACGACTTAGGCACGTTTTTCACAACTAAAATGCACACTTTATGCACATCTTAGGCACATTCTAGGCACAAAATCTTTATGCCAAACCACACTCAAGAATCCGATTTTCGGTCCAACGCACGGTTTACAAATTTTCACGTTAAAAAAATGCTGTCTAACCTTACATATTTGATCTTAGCGTAAAAATGGGTGTCCCGAATTCTTAACAGTTAGTCTATAAGGAAAATTTAACTTATGAGCATTCCAAAAAATTATTATTTCTTCTCTTAACAACAACAGAAAGTCAATGAAAAGCAATCTTTTAAATTGACGTTCGCGCTGCACAGAGATCGTATGTAGACAGAACATCTTTCTGAAAACGCCCTAAACTTTGTTGTTTTGCCATTATGTTCAGTAATTTTTAATACAGTTAGTACTCATAAGTCACTGACCTCTTCGGAGAAATTTTTCCAAAGTACCATTAACAGAAACAGAGAAATCCCACAATATGCGTGGTTAGACTGTAAATGTTACGCGAGCTGTTAAAAAATGGTCCCATTTTGAGCCATATTTTTCATATTTCAATTTTATTTTGGTCTTACAGCCAGGAAAAAATATTCAATGAAAAGCTGTTTATAAACTTTAACTTCTTGCCAAATATCGATGCGATCTGAGTTTTAATAAGTTCATAAGAGCCAAACGATGTGAGATTCTTAGCCGTGTACACCAGTAGCGTACGCCAGGCCCTGTAGCCTACAAAGGTAAAGGATTGAAATAAAAATCGGCTAACCTTGCTTAAGTTGTGTGTTTCGTCTTTCCTGTGAGGTTTCCGACTGATTTATGGTCATTTAAGGTATCAGCCACCCTTAAAATTGCCATTTTTCCAAATTTGAGGTTAAAACGTTTTCAAATAGGTATGCTTGAGAGCTTTCTTTTAAAAAAAAAATCAGAAGAAAATATTCTTTCTGACGAAAGATATCGGGGATAAAAGATTTTTTCTCGTTAATTATCTTAATTGATCGTTGACAAGATCTGTCATACCCGTGTCTTATATCAATTAACTTGCCTGTGAACTAGTAACGTAATACCGAGTGCGTGCTTCGACACAACACGTGCGAATTGTCTTTGGGTTGTTTATACACAAATTATAGCCTTTAGTATTATTCTCCGTGGATATTTAGCATTTGCTTCGGTAAAAATGCCGCCAAAAAAAAAGAAAAGGTCGAGTCCGTTTTCGTCATCGAAACCGAGAGCGAAAAAGAAATCGAAGAGCGAGTTTGACAAAGAATGGGTCGCAAAATTGGCAGAGAGCGATAAGGGCTCATTTTATCAGCAAGAGAAGTGGCTCGAGGAGTTGGATATTCAGAAAAGCGAAAATGCTGCAGTTATAGAGAGTGCAAGCTGCTCCAAAATCCAGCTTGAAGAGCAAGATGAAGAAAGCCAATTAAGCTCATCGACCCCATCTGCTGATGGAACGTGGAAAACAATAAGCGGTCGAGCTATCGTATCGAGCGAAAAGCTGCTTGAGAAACTGGACGAGTCTGTATCTTGTCAATTTTGCTAGGGAAGAGTCCGAGTCATGGAAAATGTAGCGACTAAGCATGGACTTCGTTCTACCTGGAGAATCCAGTGCGAGAATGAAAACTGTCCGTCGCACAAGACAAATTCTGTTTTTAATTCTTCCAAGAAGAGCAGAGCGTTTGAAATAAACCGGGCCTCAGTTCTTGGCCTTCGAGCAATCGGTGGTGGACATTCGGCGGCTTCAAAGTTTTTTAGTTTCCTTGGCCTGGCACCGATCAACAAAAATGCCTGGGCAGATCATACAAAAAAGATCGAAGGAGTGGCAAAACTTTTGCTCGAGAAAGAATTAAACCGTGCTTCTTGTGGTGTAAAAGAGTGGAAGTTTTCCAACGGAGAATTAAACTGTTCACTTGCTTGCCGCGAAAGTTTGTTCCTGTTACATGTTACCTGTCAAAGACCTATTGTTAGAGAAAATTGATCCCTCTCTGATATCAATCAGAATAAACATTTAGGTGTTATAATCTCATTCCAGGTAGGATGCCGCCAAAAATGTATTTTCTATTTTATCTCCGAACGCAAATTTTGCCAATCGACTTGTACGTTTTGAACTCCAAGTCAGCAGCCTTTCAATCAATTTGGCTAAAATTTGGCCAGAGTGATGCCATATATCTCTTCTACAAAACCGTGTCTGCGAATTTTAATACTCCTTTTCATTTTACAGCCACAGGTTTTTTTCCACAGGGAGTGTTGACTAATTGCCTTCCCCAACTTCATTTGCTAATAAAAGAAAAACAAACGCACTTGTCAAAAATCTGAGACACGGTTTTTTAGTGGAACGTGTTGAGAAGCGAATGCGGTGTTAATTGTTTTCTTCAGTTTATTTCCGGCGGGAGTGGAACATGATTTATAGAGACGTGTACTTTTACACAAAGCGTTCCAATTTCGAAACACATTTAAGTAAATCGTTTTTGTTAGTTCAAATCCATAATCTGGAATTATTAAGCTTTTAAAAAATATATGGTTTATAGGGGTTTTTATAAAAACAACTAACGCTACAGCGATCCGCGCGCAGACGGTCCTGAAGGGTGGCTGATACCTTAAGTCGTGTAAATCAACAGGATCATTTTCTTCTGAAAGTATTCAGAGTAAAGTGTCGTGGACATTGATTTTAAAGTTATTTTTGGACATTTGACGCATAATTCGCATAGACTAAGTTTGTTTGTCTAACCTTGAGTGTTTAACATAATAGTCACCTCGTGAAGATGATCTTGTATTATATGAATGAATATTAGGTTGGGAAGCAAACAAGTTAGATAAGTTGGTAGGTGTTAAGCTGTTAGATATATCATGCATTAGAATAGCAACGGATTTAAAGTAGAGTAGATCTGACGGAAGAAAGCTAGAGGAGACAAAATAAGGTACTGCATGAGAATTATCTCAGTTATTTACCAACAGAGCAACGACCTGTGACGTGTGTTCTGTACCTGCCAAATTTCATGTTTCACTTTAATTTGTACCAGATCTCCTAGACTTACTTGATGATTTAAACCATAAGCGTAATCCCTTAATTACCATTACCAAAATATCACTTACTCATGTAACCATCATTTTCGGCGAAACAGCCTTAAATTTAAGTTTGAGTTAAGCAATTAAATTCGCATACCTCACAAGACTCGCGCCCGATTTTTTCACGACTTCTGCCAAACCACGTGCATGAACTTTTAGGTCACCAATAAAGCCAAGTGTTGAGGAGTAAGTAAAAGAACTGCTGAAGCTCAAATCCGAGTTCCAGAAGTCTAATTATGTTACTTTAGACCCAATTTTACTACAACACGTTTTCTGTGTAGTCAATCCGTCGCCATATTCATTTCTTGTAGAACCCAGTCTCTCAATTAGCGCGTGAGTCTCGCGCGCGAGCTGTCGCGGTACTCGTTTCGCGTCTCTCGAGTACTTGTCAAACGCGCTCAATGGAGTCAGGAAAATAAACATTCATGCCTATTACTTGTTCATGAACTTTCACCATTTATGAGTGAGATAAATAGTTAATGTTACTTCTCACAGTGACGAGTATTTCAACTGAGTAATGAAACCAGCACATGAGGAATGTGAGTGCTGAAACCCATATGAGCTTGTGTGAGCGCAAAATATGGTTCGGGCATGCCCAGGAATCGAAGCACGATCTTAAATGTGAAATGTTTGCGATAATCGGGATAGGAGAACGCAACTGGATACCTTCTGACCTTTTCAAGAAATGGGGTAGCCTATCCACGCAGACGTTCGCGTCACGCGTTCCTACTCTACAGGTATAGGGCAGAAAAGCGTGACGAACCCCTAAGAACGTCTGCGTTGGAGGCTAGAAATGGGGTTGGTTCCATCGAAATAATTGCGCCATCGCATGTGACACACGCGCGCAATTTTGATGAAGGCGCCACGCAAGGAATAAACAAACAAAATGGTGTTGGAAATAACCTTCATGGGAGGTGAATAAGTTCCATTTTTTGTCATCATTTTCGGGAGAGCCTTAAGCAGCGACGTTTTTGAGCGACGCACGTCAACAGGCAGTAGACTTTTTGCACTCTTGAGCCTTTATTTTGAACAAATTTGGGGGCAAATCGTCTCTTTAAGAGTAAAGAACTTAGCAATACAAATTTGGTAGTGCCCAGGCATATTAAAAGAGAAAAAGGCTCACTTCCTGTTGACATGCATCGCTCATAACATGCCGCTAAAACTCTCGATTATCCTCGAATGTGAGGACTGTGAATGGGACTCCAATTATGGTAATCACCGGAGTGTTATTTTCTTTTTTAGATTGGTATCAAGGACACAGGGGCGTGATTTTGAAATAAAAATTGAAAGAAAATCTGGTGAGGGTCATCCCGAAAGGTTTGACAACTGGGTGCAAAAAAAAAAAACAAAGCAAGAAATTGAGTTAGGAGAATTCTCCTTGCTGTGATTTCATATTACCCTGGATTTCAGGTAGTTTACTACCGCGGTTTCCGGCTTCTTTCAAGTCATATGGACAAGATGGAAAAAAGCCCAGTTTCCGTAATGCGCTTTTCTATAATATGTATGCGCATTTCGTTTTCCTTACCGCTATTTTCTGAAAAATATTAAAGGTTTTCTCTCTCCCGTCCACCGTTAGCGCGACCCGGCACCAGAGGCGGAGCCCGCAATACAAGGAAGTAAGAGTAAGAGATCTGGAGAGGGTGTAGATTAAGAAACTTTCGGTTGACAATAGTCTTATTTTCTCATAAAACAGGCAAATATTGAGAAAGCACTTTCATTTAATTAATGAGCAATAAAAGATGTGTATTTACAGACCGAAGCAATGAAAAAAAGTAGGCCAACATCTGACTGAAAAGAAGCAAATCAATCAAATGCAATTCATTCTTCTAACTACCATCGCGACAATTATAGCTGGAGACTGTTTTATTTCAGAGAAACAGACTTTATTCACGATTTCACCACGATGACTCTCATCTTTGCACGCGCTATAGGATTGATGGGATAACAGGAATGTCACGTGGTATTTCAGAGGGTAGGCAAAAGAAAAAATTGCCAATACGATTAAAGGCGGTCGAGTTTTTTTATTCTCTCAAAACAAAATGATGATTTAATGGTCATACAAAATGAACGGTTCGGGTTTCGTCGAGTTTTGAACCCTCGACGCACATGCAAATTGATACCAGCACCCTGGTACAAGGGGAGTTGATGGACCCCCAGAGTTTTTGATTTGTTGCAGTATTTCGAAATGCCTTTGATCTTGTTTACAAGATGAAGGTATATTTTATGGGAGGTGGCGCTGCTGGGGGCCTGTGTCGTCACCAACAATGGTCACCACCTTGGCCGCCATCTTGGATTTTACTAAGAATTAGAAATCGGTTAAAACCTCGAAAAATGGCGACTTTTTTGCTTCAGATGAAAAATAACACATAAATAAGCACTTTGCATGGTTTAAGCCACAAGATTTACTTTTATTGTTAAAAAAAAGTTGGAAAAAACTGTACTTTCACTGAAAAATGGCCTGACCACTTCCTACTTATGACGTCATATCTCGTAACCATTGAAACGGACCATCACTGAACTTGACTCAAAATGCGCGCGAGGGATGAACGAACAGCTACTGAAAACATCAAGTGCTGATGTTTTATCCTCCACGAGAAAACTCAGAAAAACCTTAGGGGGGGCATCCACCCCCTCCCCCCTTGTACGTAGTACACAGAATTCGCTACTTTATAAACGAGAAGGAAAAGCGTTCTGAACGCCTGGAACAGGTCAACTTTCGCTAACACTTCTGGGATCGTAGCTATTGGCTGGCATTCCATTAACAGTCCCAGAAGTCTATGCGAAAGTTAACTCGACCCAGTGTCCTTCTCGTTTCTAAATTATACATGTTCACGTCAAACGAGCAAATTTTACCGCGCACTTTCGTCACCGGCGTGGCGTTTTCATTTCTTAATCTGTTTTATGTCACTTTTAGGAGTCCAAACTGACTACTCTTGAGTGAGAAAGTTGTAAGTAATGTGGGGGAAAGAGGTTAAATTTACCAAAGCTAAGAAGACCTCTGAGTGATGTTTTCATTGGTCACGTGGGTGTTGTAATGAGTTGGTGTTGTAATGAGTTGGTCTTGAGGTTGACGATGACGTGACTGATTTTCGTGACAGATGACGCGAAAGATCACGTGGCCATTTCCAAACATAATCAAACTTGTATTGACACTTGCCTTGCGTTTTCGCGTTCTTGTTGAGTCCTAATCTGTACTCGGTGGAATTTGCAACTGCTGCAATCTAAGAGGAAACAAATAAATTTGATGGTTGAGCCTATGACGGTCTGTCTGAGTGAACCACTATTTCGGGTTTTCATTGATTCCAATGTGTTTTGGGGGTTTTCAAGTAATACCTTCAAGCGTCGCAAGCCTCTCGCATGGTCTGATTTCTGGAGCCTCAGCAAGATCTGCTATTTGCAGACAATACCTTCGGACCTGAAACTGGGCCTTTTTAGAACAACATCTCTTTCCGTTCTACTGTATGGCTGCCAAAAGTGCCGGGATAATTACCAAAGACATTGGTGAGAAACTAAAAGCTTTTGCCACTTCATGTTATATGATCATGTTGAACAGTAATCGTCCTGACAAAGTCTCAAATGAAAGAATCTACGATCTCACTGGCACTAGTCCTTTGCTATCGATGGTCATCTCACGCCAGCTCAAGTTCCTTGGCCAGAGGATGAACCCGCTAACATCTAAGCGTTGTATGACCCTGCGCCCCGACTTACCGGAGAAGACCCCCAGCGAGACAGCATAAGTCCTTTCCAGCCGATTCCAGGAATGGGGATCGACCCCAATAAGCATTTCTTAGAGGATGACATCGTGCGCACTGTCTGAGACTGAGCCACTTGGAGACGACTTACGGTCAACTGTTCTTCGGTCTCTAACATAATTTGTGGGTAATCCAGTGCCGGTAGGCTAACGTTCTATATAAGGAAGCATCACTTCATCTTTGAGAAATGTATCTTAATTAATCCTTTGGGGTTTCCGGTAGTGGACTAGCATGGAGTTGCCTTGAAAACCTAACATTATTTGGTGGATGCCTTGGTTGGTTAGGGTTTTAAGGTTATCTCGATACCTTATAGACCTCTTACTGCCGGGATACACTTCAGACATACAAAAATCTTCTTTATTCTTCGTCCAGTGACAGTTTGTTTGCTAACGAGATAATAAAGCATGGTACTCACCCAACGGTTGTCATGGTAACAAATGCCCACCAACACCTTCTCCACGACGACCTGGGAAATTCGTCGGGATTGTACCACGTGTCCTGAAACGTAACGTATTATGATTTTAAAGCACTTTACTATCTTAACTAAAGCCATGCACTGTTTGTTGATTCTTCATTGGATGTTTCCGAAACAAAACGATCTTTGAAACTTTATAATTACAAAGTAACTTTAAAGGCTTAAAGGGATTTTGTAATGAGAACTTATCGGTTCCTGATATGAACTGCGTGTCCGGTTTAAAAAATAAATTGCCGCTAAACAATAAGAACAAGGTCTACTTAAGCTTCGGTAAAACAGGCAACAAACACATGCAACTTGTTTTGCAAAATTGCTGGGCCCAGATGTTCGAAGGCCGATTAGCGCTTAACCCGGGGTTAAATTTAACCCGGGTTTCTCTTTCTTGTGTTAAAAAGCATTTTCTCGGACAATTTTCTCTGTTATATCTGGAGCTTTCAATCATCAACTTGTAGACAAAAAGAATTAAAACTGAGATGCTTTTTAAGCTTTCAAATTTGAATTCAAATCTCGCACCAACCCTGGATTATCTTAACCCAGCTTTGAACAACTCGGCCCTGCTGAACAAGTTGAAAGCGAAGTTGCGCGTTTTACCAACCACGTTCAAACCTGTTAACAACCTGATTTATTGTTGGGTGGTAAAACAAGCAACATCACTACTCCACTCAGCATTGTTTCATTACAAGTTGCGTGATTTTTGTTGCCCTTTTTCCCGTACTTTTAGTATTCACCTCTCCTAATCACCCAGCGGGGATTTTGGGGAAAGGACCTTCGAAGGCTTCTGTTAGCCGAGAGCTGCAAAAAGCTAGTCTCTGGGGAACACTGTGCACTCCCCATGGTTAGCCTGTTTCAGTCTCCAAGATAGTAATGTAAGGTCGTGCAGTAAAAAGTGACGCAAAGAACGCGCAGTGGCTGAGATCGAGCGGTTCCTTTCCAAAATCGCGCGCGCTTGGATTATTTTATTCTCGCAACGTTTCCATTATCTGAGAGCCTGGCACAGGTTACCCAGGAAACACTCATTCACTACTTACCAGTCCAAACATGATAATACCGGACAGTAACCCAATCAGAATTACGTAGGTACCAACACAGGCAACCCAGACAAAACAGAGTTGATCAACACGGCCCTAGTATCTTCATTCATGACATTTTACAACTTTGTCGCCATCTTGACACTGAGACGTACGGAAAGTTGCCATGCCAATTTTGTAATTTTACATGTGAAATTACAAATTATCGCTGAAATTTCGCGCCAAAATGAAGGAGTAATTCGTCACCTGTGATATTATGAGGGAAAACATCATTTTAAATGCCCAAATTTAATCTTGAATTATTTAAAACTTTGATTTTAAACTTCGCGTATATTCATTCCAAACGTAGAAAGTTAGGTGTGTTTATCCTCTTTCAGAAATGCCAATTTGTATATCCAAACAAAGTAAATTCGCCCCCAACGCGCCAATTTCCTTCACTTTCAATTTTTTGTCACGTGACACGTCACGTGGCCATAATTAAAAGTTAAGGCACAAGAAGACCTCAAGATTTACTTTTGGGGAAAAATTCATTTTGTTCTAGGTCTCTTAACGGGAGATATTGCCAATCATTCATACGCTCCGAACATACATTTGACCCAGGCCTTAAACCCCTTGAGCTTTCAAATTGACCAATCCAAAATAAATTTGATAACTAGAGTGTTCCTCTCTTTAACACCTGCGCTAATACTCAGGCTAACAACTTAGGGCCTGTTTACATGGAGTGGGGGACCCCGGTCTAGTAGGGCTGGTTTCTTTTGTTTTCACGCTCTGAGGGACTCAAAACAAAAGAAAACTAACCCACTAGACCGGGGTCCCCCACTCCATGTAAACAGAGTCTTAGACCGCTTGCTTGTTTTACTTAAGTAGATGCGCATATTTTAAGGCCCATTTTCACGGGGGGCAATAATTTGCTCGCTGTGACAAACATTTTATCGATGTTACTGAATAATGTTTATGTCAGAAATAAAGTAGCGATGTCCTGACAACTGAACCATGTAATAGTATCCCTAGACAATAGCGCCTCTCTTGCCCTTGGAAAATACTGGAGTCGGAAAAGTCTGAAAATTAACTGTTTAAAAGACCACGCGCACTGAAAAACGTTAAAAGCTTCATTTTGGAACTTGTTTTAAAAAATAAACATCAGTTTACATCTGCTTTGGGGCAATTGTATGAAAACAACAGTGCAGCTGCAATAATCTTACAATGTTCGTTTCATAATTTGACTGGCTCGCAGAACAATTAATTAGCCCTTGAGCTGTTAATACGCATGACATGACTGTGAACTTTTTAATTTTCTGCACAAGTTATTAGCAGCAACTTTCAAGTTCCGACAGAGAAGGACAAGAGGAGAGCATGTATGTTCCCCTTCAAGTCGGGGTTTTCTTCCTACTGCTGTTTTTCTTAAAGGTTACCTTCGCCTGCATTTATGGTATGTGTTCTAATCTCATTTTACAAGTTTTTTCTTTCTTTTTCAAATGGCAAAAGAATCTTCCGGGGGTGGGGAAGAGTTTTAATTCGTTTCAGGGTAGCCGCATCACGAGTTCCTCGTCGTGAAGATGTTCTTCAGCGGTACTATGAAAATTCTGCTGGTCTACTTGAAAAATTAAGAAATTTAAATATTTGGACTTGCAATGTCTGGACATGTTCCATTCAAATGCTACGTACGTGAAGGGTTTGCGAGAAAAGTATCAAAAATTAAAGAAAAACATTTCAAAGCAGAGAGAGTCATTCACTAAAATGCAGTCATATTTATATTGCATTCTTTGTTCGAGCCAAAAATGTTTATCCTTGAAGGAAGTTTAAGCGTTGCGTAGGAACCCCCGCCGCAACAAACCCATATCAAATTTCTCTCCATTCGCTTTTAAATACAGTATCTTGAAGGAGCTAAATGGTTAAATTGTAACTAAAGAAGACACTGCGAGTCGAAGCTATTTTCTTGTTTCTTTGATTCAACGATGTTTTGAAAATAGTGTGCTAAAGTTTATTTATTATAAGCACTAAAATTAAATTTTATTTGATAACTAGAGTGTTCCTCTCTTTAACACCTGCGCTAATACTCAGGCTGCAACTTAGACCGCTTGCTTGTTTTACTTAAGTAGATGCGCATATTTTAAGGCCCATTTTCACGGGGGTAATAATTAGCTCGCTGTGACAAACATTTATCGATGTTAATAATGTTTATGCCAGAAATAGAGTAGCGGTGTCCTGACAACTGAACCATGTAATAGTATCTCTAGACAAGAGCGCCTCTCTTGCCCTTGGAAATGCTGGGGTCGCAAAAGTCTGAAAATTAACTGTTCAAAAGACCACGCGCGCTGAAAAACGTTATATTAAAAGCTTCATTTTGGAACTTATTTTTAAAAAATAAACATCACTTTACACCTGCTTTGAGGCAATTGTCTGAAAACAACAGTGCAGCTGCAATAGTCTTACAATGTTCGTTTCATAACTTGACTGGCTCGCAGAACAATTAATTAGCCCTTGAACTGTTAATACGCATGACATGACTGTGAACTTTTTAATTTTCTGCACACGTTATTAACAGCAACTTTCAAGTTGCGGCAGAGAAGGAAAAGAGGGTAACATTTCTGTTCCCGTTCATGCTGGCGTTTTCTTCCTACTGCTGTTTTTCTTAAAGGTTGCCTCCGCCTGCATTGATGGTATGTGTTCTAATTTCATCTTACAAGTTTTTTCTTTCTTTTTCAAATGGAAAAAGAATCTTCCGGGGGTGGGGAAGAGTTTTAATTCGCGTTAGTGTAGACGCATCACGAGTTCCCCGTCGTGAAGATGTTCTTCAGCGGTACTGTGAAAATTCTGCTAGTCTACTTGAAATATTAAGAAATAAAATATTTGGACTTGCCATATCTGGAAATCTTCAATTCAAATGCTACGTATGTGAAGGGTTTGCAAGAAAAGTATCAAAAATTACAAAAAAAACATTTCAAAGTAGACAGGGTCATTCCCTAAAATGCTGTCCTATTTATATTGCATTCTTTGTTCGAGCCAAAAATGTTTATCCTTGAAGGAAGTTTAAGTGTTGCGTAGAAACCCCTGCCCCAGGCGCATACGAGAACTGTAACAGGAGCTTTATCAAGAAGCCCTTTTCAAATTTTTCTCCATTCGCTGTTAAATAAAGTATGTTGAAAGAGCTAAATGGTTAAATCGTAACTAAAGAAGGCACTGCGATTCGAAGCTATTTTCTTGTTTCTTTGATTGAACGGTGTTTTAAAAATAGACATAAATAGATAGTTTATTTATAATTACATCGCAACTGAGAGGTTGAATAAGGCGATTATTTACAAATAATTCTGATTCCTTAAAAATGCTATTGTACCACTAATAAGCTAATTTATGGAGAAAAATGGAGGAAATGAATAATAGAAACAATACATGAATACATTACCGTAAAATTGTGATCTGTTAAGAAATAGAAAATAAGAAAAAAAAAAAAAAAAAAAAAAACGACATGATAGAAAGCACTCGAAACTTCTAAAACTATAGATCCTGAACACAGTTTAAGCTTTGATGGCGTTTGGCGTAATAAAACTATTACGGAATCTGTTCGTCTTGAAATCGTGTTTTTCTTACGTTCAACCTGGAGGTATTAAGAGCAGGGAGAAGGCCGTGAAGCTCATTCTTTTATTCCAAGACGATAAAACATCGGCACCTTACGTTTTCAGAAGCTGTTCGTTTATCTCTCGTCCGCATTTTGAGAAAATTTTTAGTAACGGTCAGTTACTATGGTTACGAAATATGACGTCATAAGTAGCAGGCGGTCAAGCCATTTTTGACTGAAAATGAATGTCTTTGCTACTTCAATCAACAATAAAAGTAAAACTTGTGGATGAAACGATGCAAAATGCTTATTATGTGTTATTTTACTCGTCAAGCACCAAAAAATACCATTTATCGCGGTTTCACCATGTTGTAATATAAGTGAAAACTCGAGGAAACATTTTATTCTGCAGGGGAGACGAGTAAGGGAAATTGACAAGATAAACAAACCCCTGATACTGTTAAGACGATAAAAAAGTAATGAGCCCATTGACACAGGGATATTGAAACTTTGCAACAGCTACCCGTAAATGGGAAAGTATTGTTTTTATTGGCTGAATACTGAAAGCTGTCATGACATAGTTTTCTATTTGAAACCGTGAGAGGAAAATTAATAGGGTCATCCTGCTGTCAATATTGTTTCCGTTTATGGCGCACGTTTTTCGTTTCCAAACCACTGAGGTAAGATGGTAGCGATAATGCCAAGAATGGACGTTTGTCTCCATCTTTGTGCCTTTGGTCTGTCGCTGTTTTTATTTCCAGTTGCCTTAGGTTGCATTGATCGTAAGTATTTTACATCATATTCAAATTTAGTTTACAACATCCTTTAGTTAAGTTAACGTACCTTGAAGGCACACGATGGTCGGTTGCTAGGGCTTTTCCTCCCGCAACTTCCTAAATTCAATTTTTGGCTCACAGAGCAGCATTTTATATTCCAAATGAAGCAAGACATTAAAAAATCTTTATTAGAGAAAATTTTTCTTTAAATTTTTACCATTGTAAAGATATTTTCTTTCCTGAATTTTTGTTCGAATGCCAAATTTGGACATCATTTATGATGTTACAACAGAAGTCACATGTGATGAAAGAGAAACGAATAAACAGGTAATTTATCAAACTACTTCCCTGCCAAGTTTCGTCACATTTGATGCATTCTACTTCTGTCTATGGCCTAAAACTCTCTGTTTTGAGAGGTATTTGGACGGAAAAGCCCTAGCAACCGACCACCGTGGCAACTCAATTAAACATCCAAAGGTGGAATTAACAACTCAAATATATATTAGTAATAGTTGACACTACAGCTGCCTCCGCTCTGTATATTGTACGTCGGTCAATAGCATTCAAGCTCGTTGTGTAGCTGTTTGAAATATACCGATTCATAATGAAGATTTTCACACATATTCCATACAATAGGTGAGATAAATACAGGAAATGCACAGGTTCCATGCACAGTTCAGTTCGATTTACACGCAAAGGCACCCAACGTGAATATAGTTCTAAACCACTTAAACATAGCATTGTTTAACGTCTTTTAATATTTAAACGGTAGATATAGGCATATTTTTATCTCCTAAAATTTTTCATCTCTTCGGATTTCCTAGCTGAAAGTCTGGTGATCCGAAAATTATAGGGATCAAAACTTACCTTTTCAAAAATTTCAGCCAGAAAAAAGGTTTCCGAAAATTCTAGGTGACTTTTTTGGGGAAAAAATACGTTAAAAATAGGCAATAATACCATTTTTTAGATGTTCGAAAATCCTAGGAGAGGCAGGCAAGCAAGAAATTTTACAACAAATGTTCCGAAAATTATAGATCGCAAATCGTATTCCGAACAGATATTTTCTGAAAATTGACGTTGGGTGCCCCTGTTACACAGCTTTGATCAAGTTGAATTTGAATTTCAGGTTGAATTTTTCGCTATTCATCTTTCACTTTTTACATTCAGTTCATTTTATTTGCCGGAAAGTAAGCCTTAGTAATTAAAGGGACGCGCGTTTGAGCAATTCACGCTCGCGCATTCTAGTCTTATTTTAAACTTTATAGCAGAAGGACATCTGTTAGCAGGGAATAAGTCAGCACAGAATTTGATTGTCGGCGAATTTCTGTAATCGTCCATCGTTCTGCCATGGTTCTGCTAGTGATAAGCTAGCCGTTGTTCACTCGTCTTGCTTGTTTGAGGCTGAGTCTTATTCTGGTCAAAGAGAGAGAAAGAGTGTCTGGCAAGGTTTCCAATCAAAGATTTGTGAACTCTTTTCTGACAAACTCTCCAAGTGTTTATATATACACAGTTATAGGCACCTTACAGCTTTATCTGCGCTTAACGAGTGTCGTTTGGTCCATAACTTTCAAAAGAACTGTTCAACAGAATGTCACTGATAACACGTAACGCAAAAGAGTATCGAAGTATGACTGCACAATTAATGTCACAAATCTACGTTAGCGGTCCCTTCTGGATTTTCTCTCTTTACTTCCTAACCATTTCGTACTTGCGGGCCCAAACACTAGAAACGTCACCATTACCTACCGATTCCTCGCGGCCCCTGTTCAAGCAAATCGAGATTTTTTCTGGCATACTGACTGTATATTTCAACTGTAAGCACTTTCTTTAATATACGCTCGAATTACTAGTCTAAGAGTGCCTTCTCCCTCGGGATTTCGCCTTCTGGGCGAAATCCCTGCGGGGGAATTAAACATTCTTGAAGAAGTGGAATAAATTTCTGACACTTTGTGTTCCACTACTCCAAAATTTGTACTAGAAACAAAAATAAATATTTATACATAAAAACCGGAAAAGAAAAAAAAGCCTAACGATACTTCGATTTAAGCTGCAAGCTGTGAAACGCTCAAAATGAGATTGACGAGGTAAACATTTAAGGTTAACAAAGAGCGACTTTTTAATTCCGTTTTTATCCTTTTTTGTTTTTATTGTCAATTGTACAGTGAGTGTTTTTATGTTTAATTCAATTTTTTTGTTAAATGTTTGACGCATTTTGTCTAATTCAACCAACCGGTATAGCCATGCAAAATTCTCGTATATTTTTTAATAGTATATGTTGTGTAAAGAATTGCATATAAGTGCTTAAAATATTGAATTTCTCAACTGGTATTTTTCCATATATCTTTATTCTAAGCCTGTTAACTGTATTTTTGGTCCTGCAAACGAACTGACTTCAAAATATTTTACACAAATTAAATGCACTGTCTGTTCATGTCGCCAAGAAAAACTAATAACGACGCAACAATTATTGTGTCTTTGAAGCAAAATAATTCGGAGGGCTTTACTACCAAATGGTTTTTCGATGATTCTAAGTTCGCATACAAGACTAATAAATTTTGCGCAAAATGCCCTAGGCTTGCGTAACCTTGGACAAAAAAACGAACTCCAATATCTCAAAAAAATATCAGGCTTTGTTATGTCGGGTATTCAAATTTTTTATGAAGTAAAACAGTTTAGTTCACTGTTTTGGGGGTAACTTTTGCTCATGCAATCGAATTGATTGAGTTCAAACTCATGATTTTTCGCAAACTCCTGGCTTTTTACGGCGCAAGGAAAAATGTATAACGCCAGCGAAATCACTATGTCTTTCAAGACAAATAATTCGGAAGGCTTTATCGGTGCATCATAAATCATTTTTTTTTTCTGAGAAGTAGACTTCCTAAGCTTTAAAAATGGACCAAATAGAAATCTGTACGTTGAATATTCACGGACTTATGGTTTTTTGAGGATGGGAGGCTTAGGCCGGTTCAGGAATTCACAGCAGGCATTTGCCCAAGGAGTTAAAATCCCGCGGCCATTTGTCTTCCTTGCGGTTAGGCATATGGCAATCTGCGGTAAAAGATACCTTATTCTCCTTTATTTTCGCGGGACATAAATTTCGTGAAAATTTTCTCGGTACATTTCGCGAGTCTTTAATTTCGCGATCGCGGAGAAAAATTGTGTTTGCATGGAATTTAATTTCGCGAAATTGACGATTAAGTGACTTTATTTTTTCCTTTTTACAAAAAAATTGTCCGTTAATCAACAATTGAAACAAAACCAATATGCTGTCCCTTAGCGGCAGCGGTATTCCTCTAAAAGTCAGTCTTACAGTAATGAAAATAGTCTTCTTGTTCTTCCGAGTCATTATCGAGTATCGAGAGTATCGTTACATGTCCTTCCTAGGAGATCTCAATATAACCTTCAATCTCTTCAAATGGATCCTCAGGGGGAAGACTAAACGATTCATCTAACAGTTGGGCGATGCCAGCCTTTTCCCACCCTTTAGCGATGTGACAATTTTTAAAATTTTTAAAACCAAACTAGTGAGCAGCACTCTGCGAACTGTTGCTGTAAAACTTGTTTATTCTCCTACGCGTTTCGTCTAACTATCGTAGACTTCTTCAGGGAGTTTTACAATCAAGTACTAAACGCCTGTATTTAAGCCATAATATGACTAAAAATAACAATTAGCCCTTGAGCTGTTAATATGCGTGGCATGACTGTGAACGTTTTAATTTTCTGCGCAAGTTATTAGCAGCAACTTCCAAGTTGCGGCAGAGAAGGAAAAGAGGGGAACATGTATGTTCCCCTTCAAGTTGGCGTTTTCTTCCTACTGCTGTTTTTCTTAAAGGTTGCCTCCTTCGCCTGCATTGATGGTATGTGTTCAAATTTCATTTTACAAGTTTTTTTCTTTCTTTTTCCGGGGGTGGGGAAGAGTTTTAGTTCGGTTTAGTGTAGCCGCATCACGAGTTCCCCGTCGTGAAGATGTTCTTCAGCGGAACTATGAAAATTCTGCGAGTCTACTTGAAAAGTTAAGAAATAAATATTTGGACTTGCAATATCTGGACATCTTCCATTCAAATTCTACGCACGTGAAGGGTTTGCAAGAAAGGTATCAAAAATTGCAAAAAAAAAAAACATTTCAAAGTAGAGAGGGTCATTCACTAAAATGCTGTCATATTATATTGCATTCATTGTTCGAGCCAAAAATGTGTATCCTTGAAGGAATTCTAAGTGTTGCGTAGAAACCCCTTCCCCAGGCGCATGCGAGAACTGTAACAGGAGCTTTATCAACAAGCCCATATCAAATTTCTGTCCATTCACTGTTAAATACAGTATGTTGAAAGAGCTGTCCATTCACTGTTAAATACAGTATGTTGAAAGAGCTAAAGGGTTAAATTGTAACTAAAGAAGGCACTGCGATTCTCAGAAGCTGTTCGTTTATCTCTCGTCCGCATTTTGAGAAAATTTTTAGTGACGGTCAGTTACTATGGTTACGAAATATGACGTCATAAGTAGCAGGCGGTCAAGCCATTTTTGAGTAAAAATGAATGTTTTTGCTACTTCTTTCAACAATAAAAGTAAAACTTGTGGTTGAAACGATGCAAAATGCTTATTATGTGTTATTTTACTCGTCAAGCACAAAAAAAATACTATTTATCGCGGTTTCACCATGTTCTAATATAAGTGAAAACTCGGGGAAACATTTTATTCTCCAGGGAAGACGGGTAAGGGAAACTGACAAGATAAACAAACTCTTGATGCTGCCAAAACAATAAAAAAGCAATGAGCCCATTAACACAGGGATATTGAAACTTTGCAACAGCTACCCGTAAATGGGAAAGTATTGTTTTTATTGGTTGAATACCGAAAGCTGTCATGACATAGTTTCCTATTGGAAGCCGTGAGAGGAAAATTAATAGGCTCATCCCGCTGTCAATATTGTTTCCGTTTATGGCGCACGTTTTTCGTTTCCAAACCACTGAGGTAAGCTGGTAGCGATAATGCCGAGAATGGACGTTTGTCTCCATCTTTGTGCCTTTGGTCTGTCGCTGTTTTTATTTCCAGTTGCCTTTGGTTGCATTGATGGTAAGCATTTTACATCATATTCAAATTTAGTTTACAACATCCTTTAGTTAAGTTAACGTACCTTGAAGGCACACGATGGTCGGATCCTAGGGCTTTTCCTCCCGCAACTTCCTAAATTCAATTTTTGGTTCACAGATTAGTATTTTATATTCCAAATGAAGCAAGACATTAAAAAATCTTAATTAGAGAAAAATTTTCTTTAAATTTTTACCATTGTAAAGGTATTTTCTTTCCTGAATTTTTGTTCGAATGCCAAATTTGGACATTATTTATGATGTTACAACAGAAGTCACATGTGATGAAAGAAAAACGAATAAACAGGTAATTTATCAAACTACTTCCTTGCCAAGTTTCTTCACATTCGATGCATTCTACTTCTGTCTATTGCCTAAAACTCTCAGTTTTGAGAGGTATTTGGAAGGAAAAGCCCTAGCAACCGACCACCGTGGCAGCTCAATTAAACATCCAAAAGTGGAATTAACAACTCAAATATATATTAGTAATAGTTGACACTACAGCTGCCCCCGCTCTGTATAATGTACGTCTGTCAATAGCATTCAAGCTCGTTGTGTAGCTGTTTGAAATATACCGATTCATAATGAAGATTTTCACACATATTCCATACAATAGGTGAGATAAATACAGGAAACGCACAGGTTCCATGCACAGTTCAGGTCGATTTACACGCAAGGGCACCCAACGTGAATATAGTTCTAAACCACTTAAACATAGCATTGTTTAACGTCTTTTAATATTTAAACGGTAGATATAGGCATATTTTTATCTCCTAAAATTTTTCATCTCTTCGGATTTCCTAGCTGAAAGTCTGGTGATCCGAAAATTATAGGGATCAAAACTTACCTTTTCAAAAATTTCAGCCACAAAAAATGTTTTCGAAAATTCTAGGTGACTTTTTTTGGGGAAAAAATACGTTAAAAATAGGCAATTATACCATTTTTTAGATGTTCGAAAATCCTAGGAGAGGCAGGCAAGCAAGAAATTTTACAACAAATGTCCCGAAAATTATAGATCGCAAATCATCTTCCGAACAGATATTTTCTGAAAATTGACGTTGGGTGCCCCTGTTACACAGCTTTGATCAAGTTGAATTTGAATTTCAGGTTGAATTTTTCGCTATTTATCTTTCACTTTTTATATTCAGTTCATTTTATTTGCCGGAAAGTAAGCCTTAGTAATTAAAGGGACGCGCGTTTGAGCGATTCACGCTCGCGCATTCTAGTCTTATTTTAAACTTTATAGCAGAAGGACATCTGTTAGCAGGGAATAAGTCAGCACAGAATTTGATTGTCGGCGAATTTCTGTAATCGTCCATCGTTCTGCCATGGTTCTGCTAGTGATAAGCTAGCCGTTGTTCACTCGTCTTGCTTGTTTGAGACTGAGTCTTATTCCGGTCAAAGAGAGAGAAAAAGTGTCTGGCAAGGTTTCCAATCAAAGATTTGTGAACTCTTTTCTGACAAACTCTCCAAGTGTTTATATATACAAACTTACAGGCACCTTATAACTTTATCTGCGCTTAACGAGTGTCTTTTGGTCCATAACTTTCAAAAGAACTGCTCAACAGAATGTCACTGATGACACGTAACGCAAAAGAGTATCGAAGTATGACTGCACAATTAATGTCACAAAATCTACGTTAGCGGTCCCTTCTGGATTTTCTCTCTTTACTTCCTAACCATTTCGTACTTGCGGGCCCAAACAATAGAAACGTCATTATTGCCTCTCCCGATTCCTCGCGGCCCCTGTTCAAGCAAATCGAGATTTTTCCTGGCATACTGACTGTATATTTCAACTGTAAGCACTTTCTTTAATATACGCTCGAATTACTAGTCTAAGAGTGCCTCCTCGGGATTTCGCCTTCTGGGCGAAATCCCTGCGGGGGAATTAAATATTCTTGAAGAAGTGGAATAAATTTCTGACACTTTGTGTTCCACTACTCCAAAATTTGTACTAGAAACAAAAATAAATATTTATACATAAAAACCGGAAAAGAAAAAAAAACCTAACGATACTTCGATTCAAGCTGCAAGCTGTGAAACGCTCAAGCTCAAAATGAGATTGACGGGGTAAACATTTAAGGTTAACAAAGAGCGACTTTTTAATTCCGTTTTTATCCTTTTTTGTTTTTATTGCCAAAAGTACAGTGAGTGTTTTTATGTTTAATTCAATTTTTTTGTTAAACGTTTGACGAATTTTGTCTAATTCAACCAACCGGTATAGCCATGCAAAATTCTCGTATATTTTTTAATAGTATATGTTGTGTAAAGAATTGCATATAAGTGCTTAAAATATTGAATTTCTCAGCTGGTATTTTTCCATATATCTTTATTCTAAGCCTGTTAGCTCTGAGTTCAAAATATTTTACACAAATACACTGTCTGTTCACGCCGCCAAGAAAAACTAATAACGTCGCAACATTTATTAAGTCTTTGAAGCAAAATAATTCGGAGGGCTTTACTACCAAATGGTTTTTCGATGATTCTAAGTTCGCATACAAGACTAATAAATTTTGCGCAAAATGCCCTAGGCCTGCATAACTTTGGACAAAAAAAACGAACTTCAACATCTGAAAAAAATATCAGGCTTTGTTATGTCGGGTATTCAAATTTTTTATGAAGTAAAACAGTTTAGTTCACTGTTTTGGGGATAACTTTTGCTCATGCAATCGAATTGATTGAGTTCAAACTCATGATTTTTCGCAAACTCCTGGCTTTTTACGGCGCAAGGAAAAACTTATACCCGGCATAGTAAATCGAACGTTCGAAAATCGAAGTCAATCGAACTCAATCGAACTCAATCCGTGGATTGAGTTCGATTGAGTTCGGCAATCGAACTCAATCGAACACCACACTTTCAGTGAGTTCGATTTCCGAACAAATCGAATTCAATCGAACAAATTGAACTCAATCGAACTCAATCCGTCTGATTGTGTTCGATTGAGTTCGGAAACCGAACTCAATCGAACACAGTTAAATGGATTTCGTTCGATTGGCTCTGGTGAATCTATACAAAGCGAGCCCAAAGCAAGCCCGTCAAAGCAAGTTTTTCTTGCGCTTTTTTTACTATTTATTCAATAACACAAACCCCGTTTATAAACTGTCCACGGCAGTTAAGAGAACAGAACAGAACAAACCCTGAAAACTTCGCCATCCTTGACGTCAAAGCGGCATTCCTGGTAGCCTTTGACTATACATTTGAAGCTTACGATCCACAACGCATCTGAAGCCATTTCTGAGGAATTTCTTCGTTTACGAAAAACACGTGCGCTACACTCAGGGCTGAAGTAACTCGAGCTTCTAAGATCTGGTAATGGATTTTCAACGTCTGTTTTACATAAATCACGAGTTCGAAAATCAAACGTTCGATTGGGTTCGATTGATTTTTTTTCTTTTCGGTGAGTTCGATTTCGTTCGATTGCCGAACTCAATCGAACTCAATCCACCGATTGAGTTCGATTGAGTTCGATTGAGTTCGATTGAAATTTAGTTCGATTGGGTTCGATTTACTATGCCGGGCTTATAACGCCAGCGAAATCACTGTGTCTTTCAAGACAAATAATTCGGAAGGCTTTATCGGTGCATCATAAATCATTTTTTTTTCTGAGAAGCAGACTTCCTAAGCTTTAAAAATGGACCAAATAGAAATCTGTACGTTGAATATTCGCGGACTTATGGTTTTTCGAGGATGAGAGGCTTAGGCCGGTTCAGGAATTCACAGCAGGCATTTGCCCAAGGAGTTAAAATCCCGCGGCCATTTGTCTTCCTTGCGGTTAGGCATATGGCAATCTGCGGTGAAAGATACCTTATTCTCCTTTATTTTCGCGGGACATAAATTTCGCGAAAATTTTCTCGGCACATTTCGCGAGTCTTTAATTTCGCGATCGCGGAGAAAAATTGTGTTTGCATGGAATTTAATTTCGCGAAATTGACGATTAAGTGACTTTATTTTTTCCTTTTTACAAAAAAATTGTACGTTAATCAACAATTGAAACAAAACCAATATGCTGTCCCTTAGCGGCAGCCGCATTCCTCTAAAAGTCAGTCTTACAGTAATGAAAATAGTCTTCTTGTTCTTCCGAGTCATTATCGAGAATCGAGAGTATCGTTACATGTCCTTCCTAGGAGATCTCAATATAACCTTCAATCTCTTCAAATGGATCCTCAGGGGGAAGACTAAACGATTCATCTAACAGTTGTGCGATGCCAGTCTTTTCCCACCCTTTAGCGATGTGACAATTTTTAAAATTTTTAAAACCAAACTAGTGAGCAGCACTCTGCGAACTGTTGCTGTAAAACTTGTTTATTCTCCTACGCGTTTCGTCTAACTATCGTAGACTTCTTCAGGAAGTTTTACAATCAAGTACTAAACGCCTGTATTTAAGCCATAATATGACTAAAAATAACAATTAGCCCTTGAGCTGTTAATATGCGTGGCATGACTGTGAACGTTTTAATTTTCTGCGCAAGTTATTAGCAGCAACTTCCAAGTTGCAGCAGAGAAGGAAAACAGGGGAACATGTATGTTCCCCTTCAAGTTGGCGTTTTCTTCCTACTGCTGTTTTTCTTAAAGGTTGCCTCCTTCGCCTGCATTGATGGTATGTGTTCGAATTTCGTTTTACAAGTTTTTTTCTTTCTTTTTCCGTGGGTGGGGAAGAGTTTTAATTCGTTTTAGTGTAGCCGCATCACGAGTTCCCCGTCGAGAAGATGTTCTTCAGCGGAACTATGAAAATTTTGCGAGTCTACTTGAAAAGTTAAGAAATAAATATTTGGACTTGCAATATCTGGACATCTTCCATTCAAATGCTACGTACGTGAAGGGTTTGCAAGAAAGGTATCAAAAATTGCAAAAAAAAAACATTTCAAAGTAGAGAGGGTCATTCACTAAAATGCTGTCATATTATATTGCATTCATTGTTCGAGCCAAAAATGTGTATCCTTGAAGGAATTCTAAGCGTTGCGTAGAAACCCCTGCCCCAGGCGCATGCGAGAACTGTAACAGGAGCTTTATCAACAAGCCCATATCAAATTTCTGTCCATTCACTGTTAAATACAGTATGTTGAAAGAGCTAAAGGGTTAAATTGTAACTAAAGAACGCACTGCGATTCTCAGAAGCTGTTCGTTTATCTCTCGTCCGCATTTTGAGAAAATTTTTAGTGACGGTCAGTCACTGTGGTTACGAAATATGACGTCATAAGTAGCAGGGGGTCAAGTCATTTTTGAGTAAAAATGAATGTCTTTGCTACTCCTTTCAACGATAAAAGTAAAACTTGTGGTTGAAACGATGCAAAATGCTTATTATGTGTTATTTTACTCGTCAAGCACAAAAAAATACCATTTATCGCGGTTTCACCATGTTCTAATATAAGTGAAAACTCGGGGAAACATTTTATTCTGTAGGGAAGACGGGTAAGGGAAACTGACAAGATAAACAAACTCTTGATGCTGCCAAAACAATAAAAAAGCAATGAGCCCATTAACACAGGGATATTGAAACTTTGCAACAGCTACCCGTAAATGGGAAAGTATTGTTTTTATTGGTTGAATACCGAAAGCTGTCATGACATAGTTTTCTATTGGAAGCCGTGAGAGGAAAATTAATAGGCTCATCCCGCTCTCAATATTGTTTCCGTTTATGGCGCACGTTTTTCGTTTCCAAACCACTGAGGTAAGCTGGTAGCGATAATGCCGTGAATGGATGTTTGTCTCCATCTTTGTGCCTTTGGTCTGTCGCTGTTTTTTATTTCCAGTTGCCTTTGGTTGCATTGATGGTAAGCATTTTACATCATATTCAAATTTAGTTTAACAACCTCCTTTAGTTAAGTTAACGTGCCTTGAAGGCACACGATGGTCGGTTCCTAGGGCTTTTCCTCCCGCAACTTCCTAAATTCAATTTTTGGTTCACAGATGAGTATTTTATATTCCAAATGAAGCAAGACATTAAAAAATCTTAATTAGAGTAAAATTTTCTTTAAATTTTTACCATTGTAAAGGTATTTTCTTTCCTCAATTTTTGTTCGAATGCCAAATTTGGACATTATTTATGATGTTACAACAGAAGTCACATGTGATGAAAGAAAAACGAATAAACAGGTAATTTATCAAACTACTTCCCTGCCAAGTTTCTTCACATTCGATGGATTCTACTTCTGTCTATTGCCTAAAACTCTCAGTTTTGAGAGGTATTTGGACGGAAAAGCCCTAGCAACCGACCACCGTGGCAACTCAATTCAACATCCAAAAGTGGAATTAACAACTCAAATATATATTAGTAATAGTTGACACTACAGCTGCCCCCGCTCTGTATATTGTACGTCGATCAATAGCATTCAAGCTCGTTGTGTAGCTGTTTGAAATATACCGATTCGTAATGAAGATTTTCACACATATTCCATACAATAGGTGAGATAAATACAGGAAATGCACAGGTTCCATGCACAGTTCAGGTCGATTTACACGCAAGGGCACCCAACGTGAATATAGTTCTAAACCACTTAAACATAGCATTGTTTAACGTCTTTTAATATTTAAACGGTAGATATAGGCATATTTTTATCTCCTAAAATTTTTCATCTCTTCGGATTTCCTAGCTGAAAGTCTGGTGATTCGAAAATTATAGGGATTAAAACTTACCTTTTCAAAAATTTCAGCCAGAAAAAAGGTTTCCGAAAATTCTAGGTGACTTTTTTGGGGGAAAAAATACGTTAAAAATAGGCAATTATACCATTTTTTAGATGTTCGAAAATCCTAGGAGAGGCAGGCAAGCAAGAAATTTTACAACAAATGTTCCGAAAATTATAGATCGCAAATCGTCTTCCGAACAGATATTTTCTGAAAATTGACGTTGGGTGCCCCTGTTACACAGCTTTGATCAAGTTGAATTTGAATTTCAGGTTGAATTTTTCGCTATTCATCTTTCACTTTTTACATTCAGTTCATTTTATTTGCCGGAAAGTAAGCCCTAGTAATTAAAGGGACGCGCGTTTGAGCAATTCACGCTCGCGCATTCTAGTCTTATTTTAAACTTTATAGCAGAAGGACATCTGTTAGCAGGGAATAAGTCAGCACAGAATTTGATTGTCGGCGAATTTCTGTAATCGTCCATCGTTCTGCCATGGTTCTGCTAGTGATAAGCTAGCCGTTGTTCACTCGTCTTGCTTGTTTGAGGCTGAGTATTATTCCGGTCAAAGAGAGAGAAAGAGTGCCTGGCAAGGTTTCCAATCAAAGATTTGTGAACTCTTTTCTGACAAACTCTCCAAGTGTTTATATATACACACTTATAGGCACCTTATAACTTTATCTGCGCTTAACGAGTGTCTTTTGGTCCATAACTTTCAAAAGAACTGCTCAACAGAATGTCACTGATGACACGTAACGCAAAAGAGTATCGAAGTATGACTGCACAATTAATGTCACAAAATCTACGTTAGCGGTCCCTTCTGGATTTTCTCTCTTTACTTCCTAATCATTTCGTACTTGCGGGCCCAAACAATAGAAACGTCATCATTACCTACCGATTCCTCGCGGCCCCTGTTCAAGCAAATCGAGATTTTTTCTGGCATACTGACTGTATATTTCAACTGTAAGTACTTTCCTTCATGTACGCTCGAATTACTAGTCTAAGAGTGCCTCCTCGGGATTTCGCCTTCTGGGCGAAATTCCTGCGGGGGAATTAAATATTCTTGAGGAAGTGGAATAAATTTCTGACACTTTGTGTTCCACTACTCCAAAATTTGTAGTAGAAACAAAAAATAAATATTTATACATAAAAACCGGAAAAGAAAAAAAAACCTAACGATACTTCGATTCAAGCTGCAAGCTGTGAAACGCTCGAGCTCAAAATGAGATTGACGGGGTAAACATTTAAGGTTAACACAGAGCGACTTTTTAATTCCGTTTTTGTCCTTTTTTGTTTTTATTGTCAAAAGTACAGTGAGTGTTTTTATGTTTAATTCAATTTTTTTGTTAAATGTTTGACGAATTTTGTCTAATTCAACCAACCGGTATAGCCATGCAAAATTCTCGTATATTTTTTAATAGTATATGTTGTGTAAAGAATTGCATATAAGTGCTTAAAATATTGAATTTCTCAGCTGGTATTTTTCCATACATCTTTATTCTAAGCCTGTTAGCTCTGAGTTCAAAATATTTTACACAAATACACTGTCTGTTCATGATCACGCCGCCAAGAAAAACTAATAACGTCGCAACATTTATTGTGTCTTTGAAGCAAAATAATTCGGAGGGCTTTACTACCAAATGGTTTTTCGATGATTCTAAGTTCGCATACAAGACTAATAAATTTTGCGCAAAATGCCCTAGGCCTGCATAACTTTGGACAAAAAAACGAACTTCAATATCTGAAAAAAATATCAGGCTTTGTTATGTCGGGTATTCAAATTTTTTATGAAGTAAAACAGTTTAGTTCACTGTTTTGGGGGTAACTTTTGCTCATGCCATCGAATTGATTGAGTTCAAACTCATGATTTTTCGCAAACTCCTGGCTTTTTACGGCGCAAGGAAAAATTTATAACGCCAGCGAAATCACTGTGTCTTTCAAGACAAATAATTCGGGAGGCTTTATCGGTGCATCATAAATCTTTTTTTTTTTTTTCTGAGAAGTAGACTTCCTAAGCTTTAAAAATGGACCAAATAGAAATCTGTACGTTGAATATTCGCGGACTTATGGTTTTTCGAGGATGAGAGGCTTAGGCCGGTTCAGGAATTCACAGCAGGCATTTGCCCAAGGAGTTAAAATCCCGCGGCCATTTGTCTTCCTTGCGGTTAGGCATATGGCAATCTGCGGTAAAAGATAGTTAATTACGTATCCGGTCACACGCAATTTGATGTTGCGTCTGCTATTTCCAATTTTTAAAAATCAGGGGCACCCAATGGATCTGTTCCTCAAAATATCTGTTCTTCATGCAAATTTTTGCTGGCTGGGAGATGTGGAAGAAATAATAGTCCTTGGAAGGAAAGTGTTGCTGGGAAAAAGATAATTCAGGGTGTCAGAGGGGATTTGAAGTCTAGAATAGCTGCTACGGGTTACTTGTATGGGTTGCTTACCACTCAAGATCTGAATTGTGCCCTATGAAACTTCCCAGTAAGTCAGGTTGCAGGTTGTAAGGTTGCTGGCTGGGAACTCTTCCATCAGTCTTGCTGGGAGTGAGGGACAGATAATTTTTTTCCAGCAATCTCCTGAAAATGCTTAAAATAGTCTCAGAAAACTTTATTCACGCTTTGTTGTTGTATTTAGGTCTTTTTCTCAAAATTTCCCGTTGGGTGCCCCTGAAAAATATTCTCTCTAAAAGTGTTTCTCCGTTTGGAACAGTTAAAACAGAATCAGAGAACATTTAGATCTGTTGACTGTGACTTTATAAAAAGTGACAGAACAAAGAACACAAGAAAGATGCTGCGTTACTTATTGGGGTTTATTTATTACAGCAATACCATATTCGGAAATATTACCGGGAAAAATGAAGTAATCTCGCTCTACTGCGCGCTCAAATGCCATGGCGCTCAAGACGAATTTTTTCTCGTTTAATTTTCGCTTGTGCAAATGCTGGCTACCTTGTGATCTTCACTGAAACAGGTAAATAATTACTATCACGGCCGCAAGGTGAATAATTACAAATCTTTACATAAAGAAAACGTTTTCTGCTAGAAATGCGAGCGGACTGTTATTTCAAAGACGTGGCGCTATTAAGATGCTAATCGAGCTTGATCTTCGCTGAAGCTTATTAGAAGTGGTTATGAGGACCAGCTCAGTCGCTAATGAAACTGTTAAACATTACGGGGTTACTATCACTTCAGCTGAGGGGCTTCGAACAGGACATTCATTCACTCCTAGAAATGTTAAGCTTTGTGTGTTATAAACCCGATACATGTATTAAATACAGGGGCACCCAACGGCAATTTTCGGGAAATTATCTGTTCGGAAGACGATTTGAGATCTAGAATTTTCGGAGCATTTGTTGTAAAATTTCTTGCTTGCCTGCCTCTCCTAGGATTTTCGAACATCTAAAAAATGGTATAATTACCCATTTTTAACGGATTTTGACCCTAAAAGAGGCCACCTAGAATTTTCGGGAGCCTATTCCTGGCTGAAATTTTCGAGAAGGTAAGTTTTTATCCCTATAATTTTCGGATCACTAGACTTTCAGCTAGGAAATCCGAACAGATGAAAAGTTTTTAGGGGATAAAAATATGCCTATATCTACCGTTTGAATACTAAAATACGTTCAACAATGCTATGTTAAGTGGTTTTGAACTACATCCTCGTTGGGTGCCCCTGTATTAAATATAAGCAGGCTGACAAAAAATCTGGATTTTTCCTCAGGAAATATCTGTAAACTTGAGCATTAAATATATAGGCATGTAGCCTGCGAACCGCAGACGCATTTCCGGCTAATAGGCATGCTGAGTGATATTTCAACTGATCCTTATTTACCTGGGTCTAACAAATACACTAAAGCATTAATTTACCTGTGCTTAACAAATACGGCAAATACGCTGAGGTGTCAATTTGCCTGTGTCTAACAAATACCTAGGCTCGATTTCCGCCGTCTCCCGGGTCCGGTCTTGATCCTCCCTGAAGATGGGGAAGAGTGCGGGCTCATTTTCCCGAACAGCGGCTGGTAATCGAGCCAAATACCGTAATTTGCATATGTTTAACAAATACACTGGGGCAATAATTTGCCTGTGTCTTACAAATACACTGGGGCATTAATTTACCTGTGTTTAACAAAATACACTGGCGCATTTATTTTCTTGTGTCTAACGAGTAAACAACAAATTTATTTATGTAATCCTTTACCAGTACAATGGCAACTAAGATAAAGGCGTTTTAAAACTGAAAATTCCGGTGATGTATATTTTTTAACCAAGCCGGCACGAAACCGCCAGCAACGAAAAATGTAACAGTAAAGAAAGAGCAGCCCTGTCCCATAGTTTTATTGTATTACATATCAGGCGTTCAATAAAACTCGTATACTCGTATGAGGAAAATTTGCCTCTAAAACGTGTCAGGATTAATCCGGCTCATAACACTCTCGTAAGGCTTGTCTTCTTTTTAGTGTGGTTCCTCTTTCAGCTCCTACCGTGATTTAGGTAAAAAAAATTTTACCTAAGCAGCGGGGACCCAAATTCCTGAACCGGCCTAAGCCTGTTGTGAGGCGGCTGGCGGGGGCGGCATATGTCTTTATAGCGGCCGGATACCCCCCTTAACGCTCGTTCAAATTTCGACGCTAAATGCCAATATGGCCACTTTGGATCAAATAAAGGAGGTACCGGTTTTATGTGCTCGCGTATAGGAAAAATCTTTGCTCGTTGGCACTTAGCGATAGCTATAACTAGTTTATGTATTAATATTTGTCGCATCGAGTATTTAGCAAGAAAGAACCTAGTAAATTATATACGCGTTTAAGCCCTCTTTACACCAGATCCGCTTGTTGGTGAAATACAATTTTGCAAGGGATCCGGAGAAGGGGTGAGAGCAGCCATAGGACCCCCTTGGGTTTTGTTATCTCGTTATATTATACAAAAGTTTATTGGACAAACTTTGACGATCTCTACAACTTGGCAGAAAACATTTGACCCATTGTTTCTGGGGAATTCCAGTTCATTTTGCAGCGAAGCAGGAACACCCGTAACTTAAAAGTCCCATCTTCTAGATTTCTCAAAGTCAAAAGACATTAACATTAACGGGTAAAAGTACTATTAAATAATGACTTCATTCCACTTCATTCTTTTTGGTTAATTCAAAGTTACAATCTTATTTTCTAAGCACCCACAAATAGCAAAAGCTAGTCATGGTGGAAAGTGTCTATATACAAAATACGCACTCCATTCACATTAAATCACAAGTAAATAAAAGTAAATTCATATAAATTTACAAAAGAAAAGAAAGATATAAATTATGTTAAACAATACTGAGGTTAACTGGAATAAAAAATATAAATCAGAAACTTACAAGTACAATATTAAGACGATTGCAAAGATAATGATTGGGGGAGTTACGGACGATCAATAGGCCATTTGCGCTAAGAGGCATGTGACACCGTTTTTATGAAAATGAAAGTTATATGATTTTGGCTTCGAACAACGATTAGTGGGTCATATCTTAAACAAAATAATGGTGATTTGGTTTTTCAAACCCGCACCATTTTCTTAAAATGAATAAGTTCGTAAATGTGATTTTTAAAATTATGAGTTACCTCTCTCTGAACACAAATTTTGCACTTAAACTTCAAGGAAAATGTTGAAAAGAGATGTGATAACGTTTGCAGCACATTTGAGCGTAACTATGAAACGTTTAACAAGATATAAGCAAGAATTAGTTTTGGCCGCCTTGTTGGAGGGCAAGAGCATGCCCTCCAACATGGCGGCCAATACAAATAATACTACTTTGCTGAAAAATCAAAGTGCCACAAAATATCTCCCTTTAATGCGTTTCCTCTCAAATTTCAGGTGTAAGATAATTTTTGTGTGCTCTAACAATTTTTGGCATCAGCAAGATTCCAACTCATTGTTTAAAGAAAGCATTGGTCACGTGACCTCTTAGTGAAGTGGCCTATTTATTTCATTTGTCCTATAAAGGTAGGTAGATCAGGAGAGTCGTCTGTCTGTGATTGGTTTTCAAGTAAGCAATCATGTAAAGCCTTCAGCACAGAATTGGCCCAAAACAGCAATATTCTCGAAATAAAGCCCCTTTAAGGCGGGAAGCGAATCCCTGAATGGAAACATGAACCTCTCTACGTGTACCTGCGGACGTCGTGTTTCGTGGCGCGTTTTCCTTTAAATCGTTGGTTTTTCAACGAAAATTGTTATTGCGGCCGGGGTACCGCTAATAGCGAGTTGCGCGACCACAACGAAGGCCATCATCACGACTTTGATTTCTTTGGAAATACCCATAGAGAGTCATTAGCAGGGACGGCGGAGCGCAATTTCAACTGGGGGCTGCCCCTAAAAACTCGCGCCGGAGACGCGCGTTTCTTGGGGGAGGGGGTGGTCTGGGGGAATCCTCCCCAAGAAAATTTAGAAATCCAGACTCGGACATAGTATTTGCAACATTCTCAATGAGATATCTCTCTAAAAACCTCAACCTGGATAAGGTGTAAAATGACAGGTACTCGGCTTTCAGCATGTCCCTTATACTTAAACAAAAACAGTTTTCCTCTAGAAAAGTTGGGGCTCCCCCAGTAACCCTGACTTTGTGTTCCAGAAATAAAAAAAAGTCATAAAACAAAGGAATAAAAGAGAATCCAAGTTGTAAAGGCCTTGAATGACAGTTTATGATCAGTCCTTGTTTCTTTGCAAGCTGACCGAGCTAACAGGTTCATTGCCTATTTCTTTTCCCTTCTTTTTTTCTGACATATTTCATTCCCTACAAAACTGAAAAATTACCGATAGCCAAAAAAAAATCTGTCGATGGATTTTAACAGTTGAGTTGAGCATTGCGTGATAAGAAGATAAACAAGATTTACATACGTCATTGGACAGATGGATTTTCAATTTAATTTCTTACTTAGAATTGCTGTCTATAAATATATTTTTACATGCACCTTTTAGTTATAAGCCTCCATTCGAATCAGCTCAACTTTCTCTTTGTTGCTCCAAAACCGCAAGATATAATTAAGTCTGCACCATTAGGTGGAGGGATGTTTGTTTACCCCTAATCCCTTTAATAGCGCTTAGTTACAAGTCACTATTCCTGTAGTACCGATATTTTGATCTTCAAATCAATCATTCGCCTCCTAGTTATGATTATTTTCCAAGTCATCCCATTCCTTAAAAGATAAAACATAATATTAATAATACAAAATAACTAAAAAAATATAATGATTTTAATAATTTTAATAAAATGGTCAATTATACTTTATATTCCTAAAATCCTAATTGTACGTACTTAGCAAGGGAGTACGTTGACCGCAGGTGGATATATGTCACCAATATATTTAGTAGGCTTTTTGCTGGAAAGGTTTAATTGAATTGACTCACTTTACTCAAAATAAGCCAACCACATGGTAAACACTAGCCAAACAGGAACGTGTTGTGCAAAATTCATCTACTCCCTCATTAAATTTTACCGCGAAGCATAAGTTTAAACCATTTCCTGCATGTAGCTTAATATTTGAAACAGACTTGTTTCCCACTTTCCGTAATAATTAATCTGTACAAAAAAGGTCGTAGTTGGTAGTTCCAAGAGTGACTGTTTTCATTTGTGAGAATTCATATATTCAACAATTAGGTGTGGCTCTCCCCTGGATTATTAGCTTCTAAAAAGCACAATTTCTTTTAACTACAAAACTGACCGTTTTCATGACCTACTCAGTTTTAGGTAGCTCGGGGAAACATTTTATTTTAAAACAGGGAAGTAGAGTAAGGTAAACAGACAAGATAAACAAACCCCTAATGCTGGCGGCTGCGAAAATTGGTAAACACTTAAAGTTAACATAACATGAGTGTTCTTCATTTGTGAGACATTTTTGCATCTCATTTATCTCTTTTTGGTACTATTATACCCCCAAACACAGAAGATATATAAAATCTTATAAATCTAAAGGAGAGAAAAACTGCTATCTACTTTTGCGTAAGGGAGAAACACTTATGCACGGAAAATTACTGGGAGTGGGTGCAAGAATCCTTTCCTAAGCGAGCCCTACAGGACTCAGGAATCCATCCCATTTTCTCGTCACTTTCGTGGATATGTTACGAAAGATTGTCACTTTTTTCAAATCGAAATCAGTTAAGAATGTGTATCACTTCTTTAAACGTGTTCAAATTTGGTACCAAAACAATATCAAGCAATTAGCCCATTAAAACGGGGATATTGAAATTTTGCAACAGCTGCCCGTAGATGGGGAAATATTGTTTGCAGTCCGTATGTTCTTATTGGTTGAATACTGAAAGCTGTCATGACCTAATTCTCTATTTGAAGCCGTGAGAAGGAAAATTAATAGGGTTATACTGCCTTTTAATGTTTTTTCCGTTTTTAGGAACACGTTTTTAGTTTCCAAACCACTGAGGTCACTTGGTAAGGATAATGCCGAAAATGGACGTTTGTCTCCAACTTTGTGCCTTCGGTCTGTCGCTGTTTTTATTTCCAGTTGCCTTTGGTTGCATTAATCTTGGTAAGCATTTTACATCATCTTCAAATTTAATTTAAAACCTCCTTTAGTTAAGTTAACGTATCTTGAAGGCAACTCAATTAAACATTCAAAAGTGGAATCAACCATTCAAATATATATGAGGGTCCACAATAGGTTTGGCGGGATGCGGGATTTGGCTATTTTTCGTGCTGATACTCGGGAAGCGAGCTGAAAACAGGAGCGGGATGCGGGAATTTTAATAACCAGAGGGAGCAACGACCTCATTATCCCTGTATTAGATCTATTATAACCTGGAATATCAATGAACTTTGTGCCCCGCGCTACAGTCGGCGACTAAAATGGTCTCGCTAGCTTGCGAAAGTTGACTATTGTCACTCTGGATGGAGAAGCAAACTTCCTGCTTGGAAAGGTGCCCGCATTTGGTCGTGCTATTTGATTCAATAGCAGGCTTATGTTTTCATAAAAAAGACCATTTTCTCAGTCTTTTCAACCAGTGTGTTTATATACATTTTCCATGTCCTACACTCCACGTAAGCAATTGACAGAATTGGCTTCATGGCCGGAAACTAGCAGCAAAGCAGTTGAATCATAGTGAGACATCAATCTACCTAACTCCAAAAATACAGGACTTCTAAAATTATCAAAGTAAACATGTACCAAAGCGCGGAAGAAAAAATGATCATCAACACTGACAATTGTTAGAAGGTAAGTCTTATACAACGTCTATTTCAATAATTAAGCAAAAAATCTCGTAAAAAAATGGGATGGGATCGGGATTCGGGCATAAAATAGGGCGGGATGGCGGGATTGATAAGAAAAAAAGGCAGGAAAGCGGGATTTGCGAACCCCTATTGTGGACCCTCATATATTAAACATTCTTGAATGAGTGGAATAAATTTCTAACACTTTGTGTTCCACTACTCCACAATTTGTAGTAGAAACAAAAATAAATACTTGTACATAAAAACCAGAAAAGAGAAAAAGCTTAGCGATACTTCGAATCATGCGGCAAGGTGTGAAACGCTTAAAATGAGATTAACGGGATGAACATTTAAACGACTTTTTTTATTCCTTTTTTATACTTTTTGGCTTTTATTTTCAAAAGTGCAGTGAGTGTTTTTGTTTTTAATTTTTCTCTTTTTTGACTCATTTTGACTAATTCAACCAACCGGAATAGTCATGCAAAATTGTCGTATATTTTGTTAATAGTATATGTTGTGTAAAGAATTGCATATAGTGCTTATTGAATTTCTTTGTTGATATTTTCCATATATCTTCATTCAAAGCCTGTTAGCCCTATTTTTCATGATTTTTGGTCACGCAAACGAATTGAGTTCAAAGTAGTTTACCCAAATATACTGTCTGTTTATGCCGCCAAGAAAGACTAATAACGCCGCAAAATTTATTGTGTCTTTGAAGCAAAATAACTCGGAACGCTTCACTATCAATGGTTTGTTCACATGTAAGACCACTAAATTTGTGCCAAATGCCCTTGCGCAACTTTGGACAAAACGCGAACTTCAATATCTCGAAAAATGTTTTCTGTTATGTCGGGTTTTGAAATTCGTTATTAAGTAGAACAGTTCAGTTCACTATTTGCGCGGTAACTTTTTTGCGTAGCAATCGAATTGATTGGATTCAAATTACTTTTCGCAAACTCCTGGCTGTTACGCCGCACGGAAAAATTTATAACGCCAGAGAAATCACTGTGTCTTTCAAGACAAATAATTCGGAAGGCTTCGTCTGTGCGTCACAAATATACTTTTTTATCTGAGAACTAGACTTCCTAAACTTTGAAAATGGGCCAAATAGAAATCAGTACGTTGAATATTTGCGGACTTACGGTTTTTCGAAGATTAACATAACGTCGTTATGGCGGTCTGACGCGTCCATTAGCGCTCGTCACAAATTTCGACGCTAAATGCCAATATGGCAGGGGCACCCAAAGACCGTTTTCTATAAAATATCTGTTCTTAAAAGCAAATATTGACTAGAATTTTCGATTACTTGAGGACAGCTAAAAATTTCTAGATGACCGTTCCATTCATGTACTATTTTCGAAGTTTGAGTTTTCACATTGTACTGCCCAGGTTAGGTTATTTTTCGTAGTAAAAAGGAAACTTAAAATTTTCGGACTCAAAAATGCGATGTAGAGAGGAATTAAAAAAACCGGCGCTGTCGTAAAACGTTAAATTGCATCTAAAATTTTCGGGAAAGAAATACTGGAGCCCTAATAATTTAATTTCGAACAGACTCAAGTTGCCCTGGGATGACCGAACAGATACAAATTTTATAGCATCGCGTAGAATGCATTTCTAGAGATTTAAAAGTACTCTGGATAGCCTAAAAAGTGTTTTCAATGTATGTAGTAGGAAACCGTCGTTGGTTGCCCCTAATATGGCCACCTTGGATCAAATAAAGGAGGTTGTAAGGGGAGAAACAGACAAAATTAATTTAAAGCTTGATAAACTGACAGCAAATGTTGAAGAACTTTGTAAAACAGTCAAATTCCTTAGTGATAAGTACGACGAGCTGCTTCCTCAAGTGCAGCAAACAAACGGGAAGTTAAACCAGCAGGCAAAAAGTATTGATGCTGTAAAGGTGGAACTTGACAAAGTTAAGAAATGTGCTACAGATGCAATGTCCCAAATTGAAGAAATCGTCCAATACGTGTGCAGAGACTGTCTGGAAATTTCGGGTATAAAACCTTCTGCCGAGTGCACATGTGAAAAGATTGTCACCTCCATTAGTGCAGTGATTGATGTCACTACAGTGAAGGAAGAAATTTCTATCGCTCATCAAATTCCCACTTATAAGGAGGATGCGCCTCCAGAGATAATTGTTGAATTTACAAGGAGAAATAGATTGTATCATAATGGTAGTCTTAGAAAGCTGGCCAACGAGAAAATTCAAGATTTACCCTATCTTAACCTGAAGTCTACCGAAAATTTGTACACTTCCGAATCACTCACGCCCTACAAGAAGCAATTCAACTCTTCAGTAAAGTAAACAAGCAAAAGAAGAAATTCAAGTCGACGTACATATGGACACATAGTGGAATAATCTTTAGCAAAGCAAACAAGAATTCTACTACGACTCATAGTTTCGACACATTGGAGGACCTTGCAAAATTTCAAAATGAACTTCAACATCTTACTGCCTAGATTCTTCCGTTTACAGCTTTTCCACTTACGAGGAAAAAGACACCATAGTCTAGAAAAACCGCGCAACATCGTGATCAAATTTAGTGTTGAGGTATTCCTTATACGTTATCTACATGGTTCTATTATTGAATGGCGCATATTAATCTCAACAGTTTAAGTGAACTTCCATTTCATGACTTGAATTTAGATCAGTGAATTCCTGAAGGAAACAGGTACGTGGGTTTATTTATCCTTTGTTTGAAAATCTTTTTCAATATGCCAGCAGCCGCCATACATACAACACAAGATATGAATCTAAGCAAAACCTCTGCAAGCCACGTCGTCGAACGTGGGCAAACAAATCTTTTTGTATCAGCTAATAGATCTCTGGAGCAATATTCCTCATCACGTGAAAGATCTCACCACATTTTCCTTTTCCAAAGAAATAAAACGTTTTTTGCTGTCAGAACAATAATCGAAAGTGACCTCAATAGAAATTTTATTATTAACTATAACTTAATTCTGCTATTAGCTCCTCTCCTCCTCTGGCTCTCTTTTTTACTGAAACAAACTTAAAACAGTATTGGGGGTTAACACGAAAACCTCACGGTTCCTTTAGCCTCTAGGCTCCAAATAATTAATTATTATTCCTATTTATCACATTGTAAATTCGTAATGTATATAACTTTTTTTCTTGCAATAATTCTAAGTGAGTGAGTCAATAAAAGATTGTTATTGTCGTTGTTGTATAAGTTCACTTATAAGAAAAATAAAAATTTGCCCAAAATCACCTGTGCGCAACTTCGGACAAAAACACGGAACTCAATATCTCCAAAAATATGCTATGTAAAGTTGGGACTTTAAAATCTTGATGCAGTAGAACAGTTTATTTCACTATTTTAAATTTAATTTTTGCTTATGAGTTCAAACTATTTTTCTTAAGTTACGGTAATTCGTGACATTTCTACACAAATTAATCAGCGCGTGCGTATATAAAAATCTATGCTCGTTGGCAGTTAGCGATAGCTATAATTAGTTTATATAATATTTGTCGCATCGGCTAGTTAGCAAGAAAGAACCTGGTAAATTATATACGTTTTTTAAGCGTTCTTTTTTCAAGATTCCCTTGCTGATGAAACACACTTTTGCAAGGGAGAAGGGGATGAGAGCGGCCATAGGACCCCCTTGGATTTTGTTATGTCGTTGTATTCTGCAGAAGTTCATTGGACAAACTTTTATGATCTTTACAACTTGGCATAAACATTTGACCCATTCATTCTGGGACATGCCACTGCTAATATTTGTAACGTCATTCAAAATGGTCGCCATCTATCTTGACCACCATTTGGATTTTTGCTGAAAATTCATTTTTTGTAAATAATGATGGAACGTACCTCTTACTATACTTAGACATTGTGAGGGGTAAACTAACCAAATTTTATCAAGAAATGATTGGTTAATTATAGGACCACAACACAAGGCTACATAAGCCACAAGATATGCCTCAGAAACATAGTTTCATGTCGAGCTTGTAACGCTGAGTTTGCGTCCCAGAAATAAAAATGTCATAAAACAAGGAGATGAAAGAGGATCCCAGTTGTAAAGGCCTTGAATGACAGTTCAGTCCTTGTTTCTTGGCAAGCTAATTATGAAGACTAAAACAGGGTCATTGTCTATTTTTTTTCTCTTCATTTTTCTCTGACATATTTTTTTCCATAAAGCGTGATTTCATTCTCCTATTAGGAATCCTAAAATCGGGTTACTTTCTAATATATAACTGATCATGAGAGTTTACCGACAGTCATGGAAAATGCTTTGTCGTATTTTAACAGTTAAGTTGGCATTGTATTAAATAAGAAGATAAACACGATTTACATACGTCATTTGGCAGATGGATTTTTAAATTAATTTCTTAATTACTTGAAATTGTCTATAAATATATTTTCACATGCATTTTTTAGTTATACGCCTCCACTCGCATAAGCTCAACTTTTTCTTTGTGGCTGCAAAACCGCAAGACATTAACTTTTAAGTCTGCACCATTTAGGTGGAGGGAATTTTGGTTACCCCTTATCCCTGTACTTGAGCATAGTTAGCTTGCTATTCCTATAGTAAGGGAGTACGTTAACAGCAGGTGGATAAAAGTGACCTATATATTTAGAATCAGGCTTTTTGCTGGAAAGGTTTAATTGAATTGACTCACTTTACTCAAAATGAGCCATAATCAGCAAACCACATGGTAAACATTAGCCAAACAGTATAGTGTTGTGCATTTCTTTTATTCATTCGTTAAATTTACTGCTTCCCGAAGCATAAGTTTAATGTATTTGCTGTGGTTTAAAATTTGAAAACTTGCTTCCCACTTTCCGTACTCATTAATCGGAACCAAAAAAAGACCCCAGATGCTAGTTCCTTATATTGGCGTATCTGGTTTGTAGGAATCGTATATTCAACAATTAGGTGTGGCTCTCCCCTGGATTATTAACTTCTAAACAGCATACTAGCTTTTAAATAACTTCAGAACTGACCGTTTTTATAACCTACAGTCTCAGGTAGCTCCATGTTCTATTAAGTGAAAACTCAGGGAAACATTTTATTCAGCAGGGAAGGCGAGTAAGGTAAACTGCCAAGATAAACAAGCCTCCTCAGATGCAGCCGGCTGCAAAAAATGCTACACATTAGCTGACGTAAAGGGTGCTTCACTTTTTAAACAGTTCTGTATCACATTTATCTCTTGTTGGTGTTCTTACACTTACAAATACAGAGGATATATAAATTTTTATAAATCTAGAAGAGACAAACGCTGCATGGATAATAACTGGGAGCGCGTGCAAAAAATTTCTGCTGAGCGCGCTAGCCCCTCAGAACTCGCTCAGGAATCTAGTCGTAACTTTCTTGTCACTTTCCTTAATATGTTACGAAAATGATGTCACTTTCTTCAAATCGAGTTCAGTTAAGAACATGGGTATCTTTTCTTAAAACGTGTTCAATTAAATTTGGTACCAAAACAATAACAAGCATAGTCCATTAACCCAAGGATATTAAATTTTAGCCTCAGCTACCTGTAGATGGGAAAATATTGTTTTCTGTCCGTATGTTCTTATTGGTTGAATACTGAAAGCTGTCATGACATAGTTCTCTATTTGAAGCCGAGATAGGAAAATTAATAGGGTCATACTGCCTTTATAATAATCTTTTTCACGTTTTTGGCGCACGTTTTTAAGTTACCACACCACCGAGGTAAGATGGTAGGGATAATACCAAACATGGACGTTTGTCTCCAACTTTGTGCCTTTTGTCTGTCGCTGTTTTTATTCCCAGTTGCCTTTGGTTGCATTGATGGTAAGCATTTAACATGTTATATTATCTACAAATTTTGAAAACCTTCTTTAGTTAAGTCACCGTACCTTGAAGGCAACTCAATTAAACATACAAAATTAAAGCGGAATTAACAATTCTTGAAGCAGCGAATTGAATATCTGACACTTTGTGTTTCACTACTCCAAACTTCGTAGTGAAATTAAAAATAAATACTTATCATCACATAAAAACTAGAAAGGAAGAAAGCTTAACGATACTTCGAGTCATGCTGCAAGCTGTGAAACGCTCAAAATGAGGCCGAGTTAACGGGGTGACCATTCAAGACTAACAAAGAGCGACTTTTTTTATTCCTTTTTTATTTCATTTTATTTTTTTGTTTTGTTTTCCAAAGTAAGTGTTTTTTAAATTTTTATTTAACTTATTATGACTAATTCAACCAATAGTCATGCAAAATTCTCGAATATTTTTGTTCATATATATATGTTGAGTAAAGCATTGCATATTAAGTGCTTATTGAATATCTCAATCGATATTTTTCATATACCTTTCTTGCAAACCTGTTAGCCTAACATTTTTAAAAGTTCTTTTTTTTTTTCGGTCTGTAACGTTTGATATGATTAAAGCTTGGAATACATATTTGTTTGCGATGAAGCAGTGATCTTGTCATGACAAGTAATTTCTTTGCTAACGTTATAAGTTCTTCTGCTATATAATAAGGATCGAGGTGGATTGGCAATATTTAAACAACATGCCGGAAAGAAATTGTTTGAAAACAGTAGTGCAACCGGAGTTCTCTTTTAGTCGTTGTCATTTTTCACTGCCTATTAGTAGAGCAATTTATTATTAATTGATCTGTTAATTTTCAAGACATGACTGAAATTTCTTATTTTCTGTACAAGTTATTAGCGGAAATTAACCTTGGCAAGTTCACTTGTAAGAGTACTACTGATTTCTTGGGCATTACTATAGCGGTGAAATACATAACTGTATCGTCAGCGTACATCAGAATCTGGCATCGTTCTAGATCTATAGGCAGATCGTTAACAAACAGGGCAAAGAGAAAAGGGCCAAGAATTGACCCTTGAGGGACACCCAATGTAATAAGACATGCATCAGAGATTTCTTTACGAAAACTCACGAGTTGTTTTCGGTCTGTCAGGTAATTTCGGAACCAGTCTAACTCAATATCCTTAAGTCCATATGACTCTAGTTTGCTAATAAGTATTTCGTGATCAACAGAGTCAAATACCTTGCGCAAGTCAATAAATACCGCCTTAGTGAGCAATCCAAGGTCCATGCCACGCCGGATGTAATCTGAAAAGGCAATAGCGGCAAATCCAGTTGAATGGTTCCTTCTGAAGCCACACTGGAAAGGGTTGAGCAGCTTATGTTCGCTTAGAAAGCTATGTAGTTGATGATGTACAACCCTCTCCAACACTTTGGATACAACTGGTAAAATCGAAATTTCACGGTAATTATCCATATCGGTAGACATTCCTTTCTTATGCAGTGGGGTTATTTTTGCGTACTTCCACTCACTCGGCACTGTTCCCTGCGACAATGATTCAATTACAATTCGAGTCAGCGGCTTGACAACAACCACTGCAGCATCCTTCAACATACGCAGAGATATATTGTCAAGACCACTAGCCTTGCTTGCTTTGAGACCTTGAAGTGTCTTAACAACCAGCGACTCATTTATCAATTCAAATTTAAAATTTCGTATTGATCCGTTAACTTATTGATCAACGCTTCTTTTTTTAAAAGAAACATTACCGAGAGCCCGCTTAAGGCGTACAGCGGCTGAAGCGAAAAAATTATTGAAATCATTAGCAATTTTCTTTCCATGACTGGCCTCACTACAAAGCACACCGTCAATATTGATATTTTTGGAACCGCCAGAGCTCTTGTTCCCGGGAGTGATCTTCTTCATTGTTCTCCAAAAGGCTTTGGTGTCATCTTTATGGTTATCAATTAACTTCTTGTTGTATGTTTGTTTTGCCGTCTTTACTGAATTCGTCACACGATTTCGCATAGATTTATACGCAAGCCAGTCTTCGTCACGGGATGATTTTCTCGCCTTTTTTAAAAAGTAGTCACGCTGACGAATGTCTTTCTTTATTTGGCCAGTCATCCATGGACAATTATCTACACCACGTACTCGCTTCTGGAGAAGCGGGGCGTGACGATCAGCCACCTTAAGGAATGCGGACTTAAAATTGAGCCAGAGTTTGTCCACACAAATGACATTCTCATTTGCTGTCCCGGAGGAATTCATTCTATCAACCCAATTAACACCTCTAAGGTTTTCAGAAAACTTTGCAGGGTCTTATTTTGCATAATTCTTGAAAAGCTTTGTTTCTGGGGCAGCTTTCATCCACCTTAACTGTCTTATGCAAAAAAACATGTCATGATCACTTAGACTCAAACTTTACCCTGCAGTCTCTAATGTGAAAGTGGGCGGCTAACAAATGAAGGGGTTTACTGATCTAAATTTTCCCTCTGCAAATGTTGTTCAAGTTCGACACTGCCGAGACAACAAAGGCGTCACTATCTGCGGTACCTCCGCCACAGTTTTGTTGTGAATATGCGGCTTGAATCGCCAGCTTCGGTGTGCCACTTAACACCATCATCGGATCAAATTCCCTCCATTTATAACCCCCCCCGCCCCTCAAAATGTATTAACCCAGGGCTTATAAGCCGAAGTTTACAATGAGTAAAAAAGCGGTATCACAACCGAGTGTTATTGAACTAAACTGTTATTGTGAAAGACCTAGCGCGAGTAGCTGTCAGTCTAACTCTAACGACGCATTTATCAAATACTGATAAAGTCTTGATAAGGAAAAAGTATCCCGCAATGCATACAAGAGTACTAGTAATAGTTGACACTACAGCTGCCCCCGCTCTGTATATTGTCGAGCAATAGTATTCTCGCTCGTTGTGTAGCTCTTTGAAATATACCGATTTCATAACGAAGATGTTCACACATATTACATACAATAGGTGAGATAGATTCAGGAAACGTAAGGTTCCGTGCACAGTTTCGGTTCGATTTACACAGCTTTGATCAAAACATTCTCAGTTTCGAGAACAGTTTATTCTAAACCATAAGAAAAGATTTAATTAGAAGTTGAATTTTTCGCTATTTCTATTTCACTTTTTACATTTAGTTCATTTTATTTGCCGGAAAGGAAGCCTTAGAAATTAGAAGGACAGTTGATCAAATCACGCTCGCGCATTCTAGTCTTATTTTAAACTTTATAGCGGAAGGACATCTGTTAGCAGGGAATAAGTCAGCACAGAATTTGATGATCCGCGAATTTCTGTATCATCCATCGTTCTGCTGGTGATAAGCTAGCCGTTTAATCATTTACTCGTCTTGCTTTTTTGGGGCCGAGTCTTATTCCGGTCAAAGAAAGAGAAAGAGTGTCTGGCAAGGTTTCCCGAATCAAAGATTTGTGCACTCGTGCCTGGCAAAACTCACTTGGTGTTAAAATATACACTGTTATACGCACCTTATAAGTTCATCTGCGCTTAACTAGTGTCTTTTGGTCCATAACTTTCATAACAACTGCTCCACAGAATGTGACTGATAACACGTAACGCAAAAGAGTATCGAAGTATGACTCCACAATTAATGTCACAAAATCCTATTGTAAGCGGTCCTTTCGGGAGTTTTTGTGTTTTACGTCATCCTAACTATTTCGTACTTGCGGGCGCAAACAATAGAAACGTCATCATTACCTAACGATTCCTCGCGGCCCCTGTTCAAGCAAATCGAGATTTTTTCTATATTGACTGTAGGACTGTATATTTCAACTGCAAGTACTTTCCTAAATATGCGCGCGAGTTACTAGTCTAAGAGTGCCTCCTCGGGATTTCGCCTTCTGCTCGAACTCCCTGCGGGGGGGAACAATCACTTTTTACACCTCCATTCCTACATAATACAGAGCTTTCGCGCCAGCCTTTGTATATAAAATCTGATCAAACCTAAAAGCTAAGCTCCAGCATAAGACTTGACTCGTGAGTTTGTTAAATAAAACCAAAACAGAGGAGCTAAAAACAAAACAAATAAACAAAAAGAATTACATATTTATTCAATTGTTTCTTTCCTGTTTCAGAAAACTGTCGCATACTGGTGTTCCCACCACCTTTCTTCTTCATTAATAAACGTTTGGTGAACCACACCATAGGAACTAGGGCTGATGTCGATTTTGAGACCTGCAAGCTGCATTGTTACCACGAAAACAACTGCACGAGTGTCAACTATCGCGAGGAAAATAAGACATGTGAGCTCAACAACGCTACCCACCTTCTGCATGATAATGAGTTTGAGGACAATGTTGGTTACCTGTATCATGGAGCAGATGTAAGATTGTCTTCAATTTTATTATTGTTAGACCTCCTTCCTCCTCCTCTTCCTACTTTTCTCCTCTTTCTTTCCTCCCCTTCCTCCTCCTCCTCCTTTACCTTTCCTTCTCCCCTCTTCCTACTCTTTCTTTCTTTCTCTTCCTCCTCCGCCTCCTCCTCCTCTTTCTTTCCTCCTTCTCCTCCTCCGTTCCTTCTCTTCCTTTTCCTCCTCCGATTCTTATCTTCCTCCTCCTGCTCCTCCTCCTCCTTGTCCTCCCCTTTCCGCCTCCTCCTCTTCCTCCTCCTCCTCCTGCTTCCTTCTCCTCCTTGTCCTCCCATTTCCTCTTCCTCCTCTTCCTCCTTCTTTCCTCCTTTCCGTTCTCCTTTCCTACTTCTTTTGCTGCTGGTGTTCCACTTCTGATCCTCAAAACATAATGAAATGTCAAAAATCATTGAGCATAAAAAGGTCCACGGCGATGATACTTCTTTTCTATGAAAACTCCGCTAGTCCCTTATTTTACTTTCTTTTTCTTCTTTTTGAAAGAGTGCCTGTGATAAGTCCCCCTGCTACAATGGAGGAATCTGTCAATCCGGATTCTCAGCAAGAGGATATCGGTGTTTGTGTCCTTCTGGTTTTAAGGACTTTCGCTGTCAAGCAGGTAAGAAAGTAAATTAAAAAGAGAAAAAGAAGCCTTACTTTCACTAAAGATTTTTGCGGCCTTCGAGAACTACTTTTCTTAGCATGATTTGGCGGAGTATTAAATCCAACCCACAACTTCAACGTTTGGTGGACTCTTCAGCGTCGGACTTCACTGGACATGTCGGATGGATTTCTGCATAGCGTCAAACACGGACAGCATGTTAGTAGAAAAACAACTAAATGATTGTCAATGATCAAGCGGATTGTTAGTTTGATTGCATGAATAGAAACGTTTCGAGAAAAAATCTACTGGTTGTTGTATGAAAGATAAAAAATCGAGGGTCCGATCGAGTGTGAGAAAGAAAATAATTATTAATATATTTGATCAAAGAGTAATTGCAGCCGGCGACAAGAAGAGCCCGCAATCCTAATCTCCATCACACCTAGGCGGTACGTATTGTAGGCAGCTTCGTTCAAACTTCCACTAAGAATGCAGTGGAATGCAGAAGTCACAATCTGATAACGTTCGTTTGGACCTTCTATCACTCGTTATCTGATTACTCCTGATTTGACTTTCACTATCACTAAAACTTACGCAAAGCACAGCGTTGGTTGAGCAAGGGCATCATGTCAGACCTTCGCTGTCGTCCGCATTCCGTAACCTTTAGTACATAACATATCTTTGTTGCCACATTGTCCTTCGTAGAATTGATTCAAGATGCATCTTAACTAAAATTTATTATCATTCAGATGTAGACGAATGCCGGTCCAGGTCTCACAATAATTGTAGCATCAATGCCATCTGCAATAACACCAAAGGTTCCTATAACTGTAGTTGCAAACCAGGGTATAGCGGGAATGGACGCGACTGTTCAGGTGGGTGCTTGCGAAGTTTTATCTAATATTATTTACTTAGGCTCACCAATCCTTGCAGAGTCACCGTTACAGCCCACACTGAATTACTGGGGCCCGTAACAGTTCCTTCCCTCATGAGAAATAGACCACCACACAGTACGTGGGTTGTTCATCGCCCCAAAGAATTTGTCTGTGCCAGGATTGTGAGATAGGGCCCACGATTTATCGTCCTTATCCCAGAACACTAAAAAGTCTAACCGTTTGCAGATTTCTTCACCGTGTTTTTTTTTTTTTGCATTTGTTTACCTTCTAGTTTTGAGTAATTTTGGTTATAAGAAATAAGTAAAATAAAAGGCACACAAGCATAGAAGTATAGGAATACAATTCTACTGGTACGATATGCTTTACGCCTCGTATCATGTTAGAAACCAAAGTTAAATATATGCGGTTCCTTTCTTATTGATCCAAAGCAACTTGGCAGCGAGTTTCAAAACAAAAAAGTGTTTATTGTCACATTAGCAGTGCTTGTATACTGTTTCAATAATCAGAAGACCACTTTGTAGAATTCCTCTAATACGACAGATAATGCACTTTTGCAGTGTTTATGTTTATCTTTTCTCGTACCAGCACCTTTAAATTTACTGGGTTTGTTTTTCAGACATAGATGAGTGCAACGCTGCAAATAATAGCTGTCATGAAAACGCTTGGTGCAATAACACCCAAGGATCATTCAATTGCTCCTGCAAACCAGGGTACGATGGAGATGGACACAATTGTACAGGTAAAATCATCTGCCTGCGTTTGGTTAACGTATCCACTTGTAAGTTTTAAAACACTGTTTTCAGGAAACCTTTTTTTCTTCGGGAGAACGAGAAAACATAAAGATATAGCCGGGGGGAGGGGGCATGTTCGCAGGCTAAATGTGTCTATTATATGAAATGACGTATACTAATTTCTTCTTGTTTACTGCCGGATTATTGCAATTTTTATGCCCCTTGCTCGCTTGCCAATAAACCATGTGCTGTACAATGTGCATTGCTAGGGGTGAGCTCGGTTTGCTGGTAGAACTGAACGGACACCCTTATTTGCCGTAATTTGGCCACTCAGTTAAGTGGCCGTTTATTGATAATACCAAATCAAATTACACAAAAACCGGAAATAAAAACCTCATCCCAGCAAAGGTGAGGGCAAACACGCACTGAATGAGAACTTAACGCACCGATGGGACTGATCCGAAACCATGGGCGGGGTAATAGGGTGGGAAAAATGTTTGCCCTGCACCGAAGCTGAACTGAAAGAGGCCTGAAATCACATGTTCGGACGTTTAAGTATCTACTAATGTAAGTCCCGGATGTACCCATCCGGGATACTAAAAACGCCACGCATGCTGCATAAAATAATTTATTCCCCTTGGTAATAAATGTCATTTATGCCCCTTGCTTGCTTGCCAATAAACCATGTGCTGTACAATGTGCATTGCTAGGGGTGAGCTCGGTTTGCTGGTAGAACTGAACGGACACCCTTATTTGCCGTAATTTGGCCACTCAGTTAAGTGGCCGTTTATTGATAATACCAAATCAAATTACACAAAAACCGGAAATAAAAACCTCATCCCAGCAAAGGTGAGGGCAACCACGCCAAAGCCCTGATCGACCCCTGGAGACAGGGCCGCCCCACCCGAAGCCCAAGCAATGCACAGTGCCTGAACAAGAAATACTGTAAAACAACTTAAACTTGCAAGTACACACTCCTAGTGCCCGCTGGTGGGAATGAGAAAGTGGAAGCTAGTATTCAACGACATGTTAATACTAATGAAAAATATTGTCAGGCTTGTGGAACAGTTGGCCCATGCACAACCGCCCCTCAAGCAGGTAATCCTAGAGTGAAATGACAAACTGAACTGAAATAAATTCATTAACCTCAAATAGCTTAAAGACGGGAGAAGCAGACCCTGAAGGGAAACATTTGGCCCTTGCACAAATGTCCCCAAAGCCGGCACTACCTAATAAACTTCCCCTAAAAGGTCACACTGCTGGCCCCTACTCAGCCGCCGCTCCTAAATTACACCTGCTTATGAATTATACATTCAAGTTATGCTCAAGAAAATTTGCCATTTTAGGAAACAGTTGGCCCCTGCACAAATGCTCCTAAGCCGGCCCTACCTAATCCTTTCAAGTTAAACAAAGACGATACACGATGGAGCTCCACAAGAATAATGAACTACATTTGCTTAACCCACTGACCAAGTGGCCCATGCACACATGGTTGGATAAAGCAATATAAGAGTGTCTCCTATATGCAGTAGATGTAAGATATGTAAATCTAAGATTTGGCTCAGACTCTAATACTCTGTATTCACTGTCAATGTTAAGACAAACATAACACAGATACAATTGGCCCCTGCACAACAGATCTGCGCCATGTTTGTTGTCTATACTAGTATACCACTGTAAGCATGGGCAAACGGCACTAAGTTACGCTTGGAAGGCTGACTGAGACCCCATTGTGGAGGTTCGAATATATCGCAAAAATGCATTTGATTTCCAGCGACCAAAATCCCTGATCTGTGTATCTGACATACCCTTTGCTGCCGCCCAGGAAGCAGCACCGATCCTAAAGCTATGAGTCTTATAGTGTGAAATATCCAAGTCACAAAATTGCAGGTCTTCCTTTAATGCTGTCACAAAAAAGGATCGAGTTATTGGAGAGGCATCTGGCCAGCAGAAAAGAGGCCCCGGAAATTGTCCCCGAATATTTATATACTCTGACAGGAGATAGACCGGGCAAACTGGTCTCTCTCGGTAAATGAAAATATCTACTGGGCTCGAAGAGTCGCTATGCTTGTAGTTCCTTAACGTTAGCTTTAGTGCTGTGACAGTGCCCTCCCTGGTTTCCATAAAGGCAATTTGACCGATACTAATGATATTTTGACCAGGTAGATTGCCCCGATAAGTTATTTCACCAACTCTAAGGGCAGCAAAGAAGGCAAGAGCATACATTGCCTGAGTTAATTTTTTGCTATACAGAGATGATTTTGTGTGTTCGCAGGCCAAAATGATATTTTCGAGTATGGGTAATGAAATGGGCAACCGAGTATCTCTTGAAGGGTTCATTTTACTGTAACCCCGCAATGCAAGTCTGATCATTTCCGACTTAGTGGGATCAGGCACAGAAGCTAAACGATGGGGGAAACTTAGTGCAGAAATGTAACTAGAGACGGTGGAGGCTGCATAGTTTTTCTCAGCTAAAAAGGCAATAAACAGGGCTAAAGTATGTGCTGAAAGGGGGAACAGCTGAATTTGGAGCCCTAGGCGATCCCTAATAAATTTTTGCAACATCTGCCAGGGGCGACGGTACACAGTTAAAGATGTTGTGCCCAGACTAACTTCTAATAGCTTGGCTAGCCTATCTCCCAGTTCTCTGGTAGAAGATATGATGGCAGCGGGGTTGGTGTTGGGTCCATGCCCTGCGACACTGTGCGGAATTTGTCGACCTGTAAGCGAGATAAACTATCAGCGAACACATTCTTAACTCCTTGAATATGACGCGCCCTAAAGAAGATATTGTTTCTCAAGCAAATCAGAACCATTGTACGCAACAATGCTAGCATCTTAGTGTCCTTCGTTGTTTGCTTATTGATAACATGTACTACACTCTCATTGTCGGTAAAAAAGAGCACCCTCTTGTTTCTCAGTTCACTAGACCATGTACTGAGGGCTACGACAATAGGAAAAAATTCAAGAAAACAAATATTCTGTGCCTTCCATGCGTCTGGCCATGTACCGTAAGCCCAATGCTTGCCAAAAACAATTCCATACCCACTAGACTGTGCAGAATCAGTGAAAAATTGCAAGTTATGAGAGGTTGACCAGGCTTCTTCTAAGAAAAAATACTTTCCATTGAAGGATTCTAAGAAAGTTTCCCAGATTCTTAAATCCTTTTTCGTTTCCAAAGTTAACCGAATTCTGTGGTGAGCACGTTTGACTCCAACAGTGAGATTTATTAGGCGCCTAATAAAAACTCGACCCGAAGTAATTACCGAGCAGGCAAAATTCAGCAGACCTACAAGGGATCGGAGCTCCTTCAGTTGTACTCTTTTCCTGGGTAGAAGACAGCGAATTGCGTTTAGGGTTTTGTCAACTTTTTCTTTCGGAAGCCTGGCCTCCATCTCTAAACAATCTAATTCAATGCCTGCAAAAGTTAATACCGGACTAGGGCCTTCCGTTTTATCGGGAGCCATGGGAACACCAATGTCGTCACAAAAATGCAAAAACCTTTGAAGGCTAGCATCACAAGCTTCGTGGGATTTTTCAAGAATCAAAAAGTCATCCAAAATATGTAAGATGTTAGGTATCGCTAATTTGTTGCGAGCTACCCACTCCATTGCGGTACTAAGGGCCTCAAAGGTCTTGCAGGAACTAGCACAACCCATGGGGAGGCAGCGGTCAACATAATAGTTCCCTTCCCATTGCATTCCCAGTAAGTGATAGTCTAAAGGGTGTATTGGGATAATGCGGAAAGCACTCCGAACATCCGTCTTAGCAAGAGTACAACCTCTGCCTAAACGTTTGATAAACCGAATTGCATCATCGACCTTAGCATAGTGTACTGAACAAAACTCTTGCGGAATAAAATCATTAACTGACGCACCAAAGGGGAAGGAAAGATGGTGGATCATCCTAAATTCACCTTGCACTTTCTTGGGGATGACCCCCAAGGGAGATATTCGAAGGTTAGGCAGTGGGGGCTCTGCAAAAGGTCCCACTATACGACCTTCTTGGATCTCTTTAGTTAACTTTTGATCAACCCGATCTGGGTGCTCAGATGCTGACACAAGATTATTGGAAAAACTGCTCTCTAAGGGGCCATAATAATGTAAACGGAAACCATGTAAAAAACCCTTTAACAAATGATTACACAACTTTTCTGGGTAACCTGATAAGTATTTTGCTAAACTCTTAGCTTTGACTGGAGTTGGGAGTGCTTCGGATTGAAGGGGTGCGGTTGAGAGTGCCCTGGCTGGTAAAAGATGTTGTTTTGGGCCCCGCATTTCCAGCTGGCTGTTTGGCGGCTTGTTGGCATTTGGAAATTGGGTGGCTGTTTCCACACCGGAAACACTGGTGCTTGTAAGAGCATCCTGGACATGTAATCCCCCTGTGAAACTTCCAACAAAATCCCTTTGGGATAAATGATCCCTGTTGTTTACTTTTTCCCGGCTGGGTACTAAGTTTGGGACGAAAGGAATGAGACCTAAGCCATAGCTCAGAGTGAATTTGGTCCCAAGGGGCCCCCCCTGTCTGCCTAATGCTACGGAAATTCTCATCATAGAACCTCCAATTGGCTCCCTGAGAGGCTAACTCTCGGATGACAGACCCATACTTCATGAGGGCCGGGGTGTCGTAAGGGGCTTTTTCTGAATAGATGGCGACAAACACCTGAAAGGCCGAGACCCACTGCTCAATTGATTGAACAGTCTGCCGCTTAGGATTAGGTGCTAAAACTAAAGCTGGCTTGCCACCATCACCTTTCTCTACCCTGAAGGTATAATGATCATCGGAGTGAGTAAAGCTATTATTCAACAGTAGTGCAAAGTCCACATACTCGTTGGACCATATTTGTTTTTTTGACCTTATCGGGTACACGATGGGTTAGTGGCACTGCAGTTGACAAAAAAGTGTTCTTACTTTGAGGTGCTGCACTAGGTAGTAAGGAGCTTGTCACTTGCTGCACTGCATTGTTGACCGTGTTGAGGAGCGACTGGTCAGCATTGGGAGTGGTGGGGTTTGCTTCTACAACGCTTGAATCTCTGTTCACCACCTCTGCACTTGAAATTGAAATGGGATCGGGAACAAACTGCACCTCCGGGACTGCTGCCGCTGCTGCAGATGTTGAAGGATGGGCGACTGGGAATGCCGTTGCTGCTGCCGTTGTTGCAGGTTGCAGGGGCTGTGCAACAGTCAACAGTGCTTCTGATACTGCTGCTGAGATGGAATTTGTCAGCGCTGCCAATACTTCTGCTGAAAGGGTAAGCTGTGGGGTTGCCCGGGCAGCGTTTGAAGGTTCCTGCAACTGGACTGGCTGAAGCCGTGATGGATGTGGCTGCATCACCGAGTCTGTAGTGGCACTGCTGTCAGCGGCACGACGTCGTTTGTTAACTCTCTCTGTGTAGTTTTGTCCTCTCTTGGGTGGCATTCTAGTAACTAAAAAAACTCCAACATTAATCTGGTTGTCGAGAATTACAAACGAAAGTAAAGCTCTACTAAGAGCTTCGAAGCCCCCACTGGCCACCCGTGAGACAAAAGAAGAAACAGCCACTTATTGGAGCCCTCAGTTAAACAATAAATAAAATAAAAACCAGAGAAGATGACAGTATAAAAACAATCTGGCACAAATAACTGTACTATAACACCACAAGGTAGTTATAGGCAAACAAAAGGATGCAACAGCACAAAATGGTACATGAATGGCACAGAGCAATAACACTCCCGCCGAATAAGTATCATGACCAATGCTGACAAACGCCAGAACTGTACATCCCTCTAATACACAACCAGAGTGGTGACAATATGGCCACTCAAAAATAACAGAACTGGGGCAAACCAAATAATATAAATTATTGCTTCGTGGCTGACAAAAAATAGCTGTATCAGTGAGCAACATAACTCGCTGACTTACCATGTATATTAACTGAATTGAAATGAAACTTGAAATGAAAAAACAAAAGAAACTCTTACACTTCGGAAAGTGCTCTCAAAATGGCTCCCCAAATGCTTCGGTGAAGGGCCTATCTTCCCATGGCGATGTAAAGTATTCCAACGAGGGCATTCAACATTAGTCGTTGGCTACAGGTAAACCCCGATTCTGCCAACTCTCACAACTGTATCTGCCCACGAGCCGCCCCGTGGAATGTTTCCCTAAGGGGACTATCGGGATCGGCCATGTTGTTTATGCTGAAAGATTCTTTTTCTTATCCGACTAAGACATGACGTGGCTCCGTACAACTTCAAATTCGCAATTCCCGGTCTTTACGTACTAGTTCAGGTAAAGCGACCGCAGAGAGTGAGATTAACTCCGGGTAGCTTTCATTATTCCGTATAAAATCGCCTGATCTTAGCTCAAGGTCAGTAAAATGGGGGGCGGTGCTGCGAATGTTTCCGAGATCGTACCGGTTTGTTTTAACCACTCTACGCTGCCCCATCACGAGAAATACTACCAAACAGGCTGAACACAATTCTAAGTGAAGCCTTCCAAGAGATTTTTGGATCGCCAGTCCGGCGATCTAAGCACCAACAAAATGAATAAGCACACGCGGTTTCTGGTTCACCAGCCGCCATGTGACTCGAACAACAGGATTTGTGATAGCGATTAACTGCGCTAAAAACAAGTAAAGAGAGCCTACTTAACTGATCGTTGAAATCTTCTCCTCCCTTCAATGTCCTTCTGAAATGGGATAAAGGGGTTTCTTTCTAAATGTTCTTCAGTCTTCAGAGAAGAAAAATGTTTGCCCTGCACCGAAGCTGAACTGAAAGAGGCCTGAAATCACATGTTCGGATGTTTAAGTATCTACTAATGTAAGTCCCGGATGTACCCATCCGGGATACTAAATACGCCACGCAGGCTGCATAAAATAATTTATTCCCCTTGGTAATAAATGTCATTTTAAGTCTCGCTTGCGTAAGCAGCGAGACTCATAATCTGCAACGCGTTTTTTGTTATATTTAGGACACAAAAGGGGGTCATTGTGCCGGGCGTTCCTTGCGGGGACCGTGGAAACCGGGACTAAGAATCGTTCCGTGATCGAAGCCACGCATGTTTAGCGAAGAAAGCTTAGGAAATAGAGCTTTTCCGAAACGAGTCGGTTCACGAATTCTATCGCTTAAAAGCGTTGATTACTTTGGAACAAGTGAACACTACTGAGTGGTCGAAAAAGAAAAATAAGAATCTTAATTAGCAAAACTGCGATGGTCGGGTGTTGTAAACTTTTATTGTATGGAAATGGGTCTTGTGATGAGGATGCGGTTTATTTTCGGCCACGATTGAAATGACGTGCTATGTAAATCACTTTTTTGATCTCTGGCAATGATGTTATTTCTCTGGAATCGAGGCCCTAGAATTTTCGTGTATTTATACACGCGTATAGCCTGCGACCGCAAAGGTATTTCTGGTCCCCGGGGGTGGACTCCCACATGAAACAGACGGGGATGCTCGTCGGAAATTTTGATAAAGGAGACCATCTGTGCGTGGCTCAAGCTTTTTGTGACCCCTAAAGGAGACCAATCTGGGCGTGGCTTAAGCAAATTTTGACCCCTAAAAGAGACCGCTTAAAAACACACAAATACGACATGCAATGAGTTTTAATGACATAAAGACATAACAAACAAAGTTAAAAAGAAAATTGGCTTCTGTTTCTCTTCGTGTAATTCTGTGTTTCTTCGCGGAACCCTAAACGAGACCTTGGCGCCTTAAAATATTGGCGCTTTGCCCGGAACACCCTAAGCGAGACCAAAATCCAAAATTTACACCCCTAAGCGAGACGACGAGCATCCCCGTCTGTTTCATATGGGAGTCCCCCCCCGTTCTGGTCGTCGCTAACACGTGTACTAAATCAATTCAGAAACAAATAAAAAGTATCGACGTCGATAAAGCAGGTAGTAACTAAAAGGCACTTACAGCGGCATTCTGTCACGCCTGCTTGGAGATTAGATCGAGAAATGAGGACTGGCGATTAATTCTACAAGAAACATGATTAACTCGCTAAAGGTTTTTTACTTCCTACAGTATCGACGTCGATACTTTTTATTTGTTTCTGAATTGATTTAGTACGCGTGTTAGCAACGACCAGAAATACCTCTCCAGAAGCAGGCTATACGCGTGTATAAACTCTTTAAAATGTTTCAGTTTTTCTTTTAAACTGTAAAATTCGTCATGCATCTACTACTTGGAAGGAACTAATTCGAAAATCACTGTGGTTGCCTATTTTTAGGAATATCGCAGAAATCGTGAAAAAAAATAAGAGTTTATATGGTTTGGGGGACGCTATCACAAAATTACAGAGGTTTGTATGGCTCTTTAACCATGTTTCAAGAGTCATAACTTGATCCCTGTTCAACGTTAGAGCACCAAACTTGGTCAAATGACCAATCTCAACATGAACGTTTATAGGGTGGTGTCAGTTTATCGATTAGTTTAAATTTGAAACTCGCCCCAGTTCCCTACGCAAATCCGAAATGGCCAATACGACACATAATGCACTTTTGCAGCGTTTATGTTTATGTTTTCTCGTACCAGCACCTTTAAATTTACTGGGTTTATTTTTCAGACATAGATGAGTGCAACGCTGCAAATAATAGTTGTCATGAAAACGCTTGGTGCAATAACACTCAAGGATCATTCGATTGCTTCTGTAAACCAGGCTACGATGGAGATGGACACAATTGTACAGGTAAAATCACCTGCATGCGTTTGGTTAACGTATCCACTTGTAAGTTTTAAAAACTGTGATTAGGCAATCTTTTTTTTTTCGGGAGAACGAGAAAACATAGAGATGGGGGACATGGGGGGCATGTTCGCAGGCTAAATGTGTCTATTATATGAAATGACGTATGCTAATTTCTCCTTGTTTACTTCCAGATTATTGCATTTTTTTTAGTCTCGCTTGCGTAAGCAACGAGACTCATAATCTGCAACACGTTTTTTGTTATATTTAGGACACAAAAAGGGGGTCATTGTGCCAAGCGTTCCTTGAGGGAGACCGTGGAAACTGGGAGTAAGAATCGTTGCGTGATCGAAGTCAGGCATGTTTAGCGAAGAAAGCTTAGGAAAGATTAATTTAAAGCTATTCCGAAACGTGTCGGTTCACGAATTCTATCGCTTGAAGGCGTTGATTACTTTGGAACAAGTGAACACTACTGACATTACTGAGTGGTCGGAAAGAAAAAAAATAAGAATCTTAATTAGCAAAACTGAGATGGTCTGGTGTTGTAAACTTTTATTGTACGCAAATGAGTCTTGTGATGAGCATGCGGTTTATTTTCGGCGATGATTGAAATGACGTGCTATGTAAATTCTTTTTTGATCTCTGGCAATGATGTTATTTCTCTGGCATCGAGGCCCTTGAATTTTCGTGTATTTATACACGCGTATAGCCTGCGACCGCAGACGTTATGTCCGGTCGTCACTAACACGCGTACTAAATCAATTCAGAAACAAATAAAAAGTATCGACGTCGATAAAGTAGGTAGTAACAAGAAGGCGCTTACAGCGGCATTCCATCTCGCCTGCTTGGAGATTAGATCGAGAAATGAGGAGGCGATCAATTCTACAAGAAACATGATTTACTCGCTAAAGGTTTTTTACTTCCTAAATTATCGACGTCGACACTTTTTATTCGTTTCTGAATTGATTTAGTATGCGGTTAGCAACGACCAGAAATACGTCTCCAGAAGCAGGCTATACGCGTGTATAAATACACGAAAATTCAAGGGCCTCGATTCCAAAGAAATTACATCATTGCCAGATATCAAAAAAATGATTTACATGGCACTTCATTTCGATCATCGCCGAAAATAAATCGCATGCTCATTACAAGAGTCATCTGCATACAGCGAAAGTTTACCACACCCGACCATCGCAATTTTGCTAATTAAGAGCACTCAGTAATGTTCACTTGTTCTAAAGTAATCAACGCTTTCAAGCGATAGAGTTCGTTTCGGAAAAGCTCTAAATTTAGTGATTTTTTAATCTTTCCTGAGCTTTATTCGCAAAACATGCGTGGCTTCGATCATGAAACGATTCTTAGTCCTAGTTTCCACGGTGTCCGCAAGGAACGCCTGGCACAATGACCCCCGATCTGTGACCCAAACCAGACAAAAAAGTCAGGGGGGTACTTCCAGAAAAATTGGGTGGGGATGTGCGGCACGCTTCCTGAAACCCTTACCCTGCTTCAGACCAAAATCTGTGACCTATTTCAGACCTGAAGCCCTGGAGCCCAGCGCGTGACCGGAGCGCGTGACAAGCTGTTACGGCACGTACACGGTAGTTGGCGTAAACATTAAAAGGGAAACAATCTTATCGCCAAATGCTGAAGAAGTAGCTAATTCTTCTAAAAAGCATATCCAATTCAAGACTAGAGTGCACAAACCATACCCTATTTCAGACCAAAATAGTCGAGACTGATACCCTTTTTCAGACCAAAACGGCTGAAAACCATACCCTTTGGCGCTGCACATACCCATATAGCCCATATAAGGGACTATCCCCCGGAACGAAAAACTCCTTGCAGGTTATGAGTCTCAATGCTTACGCAAGCGAGCCTAAAAAAACCTTTAGCGAGTAAATCGTATTTCGTGTAGAACTGGCGGCCTCCTCATTTATCGAATCTACTCCCGAGGGTCCGATCGAGTGTAAGAAAAAAAATGTATTTGATCAAGGAGTAATTGCGGCAGGCGACAAGAGGAGCCCGCAGTCCTAATTTCCATCACGCTATCACTTTACGTTTTGTAGGCAGCTTCGTTTCGACTTCCACTAAGAATGCAGTGGAATTCAGAAGTCGCAATCTGATAACACTCTTCTGGACTTTCTATCACTCGTTATCTGATTACGCCTGATTTGACTTTCTATCACTAAAACTTACGCAAAACACAGCGTTGGTTGAGCAGGACCATCATGTCAGACTTTCGCTGTCGTCCGCATTCCGTAACCTTAAGTACATAATATATCTTTGTTGTCACATATTGTCCTGCGTAGAATTGATTCAAGATGCATCTTAACTAAAATTAATTATCATTCAGATGTAGACGAATGCCGGTCCAGCTCTCACAATAATTGTAGCAACAATGCGATCTGCAATAACACCAAAGGTTCCTTTAACTGTAGTTGCAAACCAGGGTATAGCGGAAATGGCCACAACTGTTCAGGTGGGTGCTTGCGAAGTTTTATATTATATTATTTACTTAGGCTTGTCAATCATTGCAGAGTTACCGTTACAGCCCACACTGAATTACTGGGGCCCGTAACAGTTCCTTCCCTCATGAGAAATAGACCACCACACCGGAGACTACGTCCCCGGTCCCCAGCTATTTACGAACAGTAGGTGGGTTCTTTATCGTCCAAAAGAAATTATTTGTGCCAGGGTTGTGAGACGGAGACTACGGTTTATCGTCCTTAGCCGAGAAGACTAGAAAGTCTAACCGTTTGCAGATTTCTTCACCGTGTCTTTTTTTTTTTTTTTTGCATCTGTTTACCTTCTAGTTTTGAGTAATTTTGGTTATAAAAAATAAGTGAAATGAAAGGCACACAAGCACAGAACAGCTATTACATTATGTAAGCGGCTATTCGAAGTATAGGAAATACAGGATATTACATGGCCGCGCGAGGATACGAATTTTATTTTCTAGTGCTGAAAGTATCTCTCACGAGTGAGCGAAGCGAACGAGTGAGAGATACTTTCAGCACGAGAAGATAAAACTCGTATCCGCAAGCGGCCATGTAATGTTCTGTTTCTTTTATAGATACTGATGAAATTCCTACATAAAACACAACTTTTTTTTATTCATTTTCGAAACAGCAAAATAGTGGAATTAAAGTGGTTATCTATCGCAAAATGCCTGTCACAAAAACGTTATGAAACTCGGATATAAAGATATAAAGGAGAAATAAAGACAATAATACTTATTTTTTCTCTTCCAAAAAATCAAAATTTTAATGAAGAGGAGAAAAAGTGTATGTTAGTAACCATGGCGACACCAATATCCTCACACGTGAAAGATAAAGATAGTATCTTCACTGCGAGCGATGAAGATATGATTTTTTAGTAAAAGGAAAAATCCTGGTATTTCATAAGTATCTATATAATAATACAATTTTCTGGTATGATATGCTTTACGCCTCGTATCATGTTAGAAACCAAAGTTAAATATATGCGGTTCTTTTGTTATTGATGCAAACAAATTGGTAGTCTGCTACACAGCCGTTTTTAGTGTCGTCACGCAATGCTCCTCCCCACAAAGGGGAGGTTAGTGGGGAGGAGCGTTGCGTGACGACACTAAAAACGGCTGTGTAGCAGACTAACAAATTGGCAGCGAGTTTTCAAAACAAAAAAGTGTTTATTGTCACATTAGCAGTGCCTGTATACTGTTTCAATAATCAGACGAACACTTTGTTGTGGAATTCCTCTAATACGACAGATAATGCACTTTTGCAGCGTTTATCTTTATCTTTTCTCGTACCAGCACCTTTAAATTTACTGGGTTTATTCTTCAGACATAGATGAGTGCAACGCTGCAAATAATAGCTGTCATGAAAATGCTTGGTGTAATAACACTCAGGGATCATTCACTTGCTCCTGTAAGCCAGGGTACGAAGGCGATGGATACAATTGTACAGGTAAAATTCTTTGGGTTTTTTCAAGTCCATTTAAAACAATTCTCGACAATTCGCCTTAGTTTGAGAGGTGACTGCTGACATGTTCTGAAATCAATGCGGAAAAGGGAATGTGTTTTAACCGTAACTGACTATATATGGAGGATATTACACGGTGGCGCGAAGATATGAATTTTATTTTTGAGTAGCAAAACAATATTTTACGAACGAGCTCAGCGAGTGAGTTAAATATTGTTTTTGCCACGAGAAAATAAAATTCATATCTTCAAGCCGCCGTGCAATGTTCTTTTTATTATATAGACAAAAAAACATCGATAAAATAATAGAGGGAAATTACCGAAATTGCGTCATCGATAAAACTCACGTGTGAGATAATGGAAAATACACCATTGGGGGCCCGGATGTAGTTTTTATGAATTTTACGGGTGGTATATTTCCCAGTAAAAAACTCGTGACTATATATCAGTGTATCACGTGGTTTTGATCATGCGCAGTAGCATGTTTATCCGTAGCCGTAGTCCGTAGTCGCCGTATCTTAAACTCCCTATTGTTTTGCTGCGGAGCCCGTAGCCCCAGATATTAAAGGGACTGGTTCACGATAATGCGCATGCGCGCCGTTTGTCTGTTTAGAATAAATTTATTGGGTCAACACTAAATTCGAAATCGCCACTACCGGTACAATCATTGAAAATCCTTCGTTTTATTCGGACATCCGTCGCTTTGGCTGGTCTAGTTATACTTCGGTAGTGGTGATTAACGTGTGGTTGTGTCGTTTGACTGGTTATGTTTTAAGAAGACGCAAAAAATAATGTTTTGATCATGGAGGTTGAGAAGAGCATCGTGGCCGTCCGGCAACAGGACGTTCTCAAGAGTCTCTGGAGATAGAGAAGCTTAGCCTATCGATCTGGTATGGTTCTAGGAGTAGTGTGTGGCATACGAAAAGAATACACGACACTTGAAAAGTGGTTAAAGGCATGAGTTCGTTCAACTTTGATTTGATTTTTGACTCCGACCTGTAGTTATACCGCAACAGGCCGCGCGATCTTCACCGATCTGGTACACTTGAAATGTTCCTTGTATCTTTGCTTTACGATCGTATATGTTTAAGAATTGATGTTTTTAAAATAAATTATTGCCTGAATATTCTGTTCATAATCTAGTTTCTTTATGTGTGCTACTCGATAACATTTGTTTTGCGGAACACTGACCCGATGCAACGCGAATGAATTTGTTTATTTGCTGATAAGCAATTGAAATTTATGCTCAATTAAGGATAATCTTTATACTCATACTGTTAAGGAAGCGATGGAATACAAACTTTAACGCTTGAACACAACTTTAATCCGCTCGATTTACAATGCACCGATTTACAACAGGTTGATGTACTACCCGCGAACCCGACTTACAACAAATCTACGAGCGACTAGCAAGGAAGTCACGTGACGTGTTATCTACATAATTTATTCTACTCTCACAGGTCCAGTCTCACGGGGCTTTTAATGACCCGAGTACGAGTACGACGATGGGCCGTAACATTCTCCCCACCTTGTCCTCCTTCGGGGAGGACAACTCTTTTCTTAGGCTTACGAATAGGTACACTTTTAACATTAACAGAGTTCGCTCGAGGCTTCTCCCCACCGTCAACAGGAACATCAGCTTCACGGGTAACTTGTGCGGCAGCTGCATCAATTTCCAATCTGTGTAAGCGTTGAACAGGCCTGTTGAATACACCTTTCTGTGCTTTCACGGTAGCCGTTCGCACGAGTCCGTCCTTACCAGGATGAACCTTTTCCACCCTGGCCATTGGCCACTTGGTACGCGATACATTATCATCTGAGACCGATACGATATCACCTTCTCGAATGGAGGGGTTTTCCTCTCGCCATTTACTTCTCACGGACAGAAGGTGCAGATATTCTCGTTGCCAACGTTTCCAATAGTGGTTGAGTAGTCTCTGTAGGTAAAGATACCTTTCGACAGTTCTTTTACTAGACTCCTCCAAGCTTTCTTCTTTACTCTCAGGTAACTGGTTAATCGGTCTACCAATTGCAAGATGAGCAGGTGTAACCGGCAAAGGGTCTCTGCAATCGTCGCTCACTGCCGTTAATGGTCGCGAGTTGATGATGCCTTCAATTCGAATTAATAATGTGTTCAACTCAGAAAAGGTGAGAAGTGCCTTTCCAAGCACTTTACGCAATGATTCAGTGATTGCTCTAAAAAATCGCTCCCACTATCCGCCTCGCCATGGTGAACGCTCGGTGATGAATTTCCACGTAATCCCTTTCGACGAGAGCTCAGAATTAATTCGATTTCGATCCAATGTATCCCACACCGTTCGACGTTGAGTACTAGGATCATACAATTTCTGGATTTCCTTGCTTGCAGCCTTAAAGGTTTTTGCGTTGTCGGACCACACTGTATGGCAAAGACCTCTGCGGCTTGTCATGCGACTAAAGGCTTGTAGGAACTCATCAGTGGTAAGGCTGTGTGTTAGTTCCAAGGGAATCATACGAGATGATGCGCATGTGAATAGACAAACGTACACTTTCTGTATGGTTGAACTTTCTTTTACATAGAGAGGTCCTGCGAAGTCAGTTCCAACATGCGCGAAAGCTGGTGAACATGAAACTCTCTCTTCCGGCAATGGGCCCATTTTCTGCGCGCAAGGTCCAACTCGCTGTTTTTGGCAAGCTACGCATCTTCTGATAACACGTTTGACTTCTCGTCTCCCTTGGGTCAGCCAAATTTTCTGTCTTAAGGTTGACAGTATGCTTTCTGGGCCCGCATGTAACATGATCTCGTGTAGGTCCAGTACCATCTTTACGACTTCGGGATGTCCGTGAGGCAATATTACTTGATGCTTGGTCTGTTCAAGTAGATCAGCAAACTGCAGTCGGCCACCAACTCTTATAACCTGATCCTCTCTGTCATAATACGGGTCTAGTTTGAGAAGGCGACTGTTCTTGGGAAGAGTTTGTCCGGACTTTAGCAACTGGTAATCTTCTTTATAGACCTCTTCCTGTACCCACTTACAACACTTAATCTCTGCCTTCTTCACTTCTTCTGCCGACAGTTCACTTTCAGAAGACTTACATTTAGTCTTGAACAACTTGACTGCTCTCAGTACATAAGCGGTTACTCGAATCAACTTTAACCATGTCCCGTAACGCGACATATCAATTAACGGCTCTCTAACGACTGCTGTACAACCATGAGCAATTTTCCTTTCCTCTTCGCATACCTCAGAGGGAACAGTACCACCTTGGGGCTGAACGGGTAAAGGTTTGTCACTCGAAGACAGCCACCGAGGTCCATTCCACCATAAGGTATTGGCAATCATATCATCACAGCTCAACCCACGCGTCAACAAATCTGCAGGATTCTCCTTACTAGCACAGTACCTCCAACACTCAGGATCCCACGTAGACTGTATTTCCGCCACTCGATTCGCCACAAATGGTTTCCAGCGAGAACTCTGACCTTTTACCCAATGCAGTGCCACCATACTATCAGTCCAACACACAACACTACTCACTTCCATAGGCAAAGTGTCTACAACAAACTTCAACAACCTGGCATTTACAACTGCTGCTAAAAGTTCCAGTCTGGGTAGTGACACTTTCTTTATAGGTGCAACTCCATATCTATTTGCAAGGCTTTGGCTTTGCGTCTGATCGCGTTAATCTCTTGAATTTCTACTTCACTCGAAGACTCCGCTGACTCAGCAAGATTCATTTCTTCCTTTGACTCTGGTTTGACAACATTTGATTTTGAATCGTCTACCAACCTTTCAATCAAGACCTTCTTTTTTCCAGTAGTTGGTAATCCCTTTTCTTGAAGCAGCTTTCGCAGCTGATCGACTGTAAGTTGCGATAAATCATCATTTTCGGTCTTTGGACTGGCGGCCATCTTATCGCCCACGTGGTGATGACCTTGCGAAGAATTACAAATTTACTGTTCAACTGTCACCTTGTATCCGGCTGTGAAGGACCATGTTAAGGAAGCGATGGAATACAAACTTGAACGCTTGAACACAACTTTAATCCGCTCGATTTACAATGCACCGATTTACAACAGGTTGATGTACTGCCCGCGAACCCGACTTACAACAAATCTACGAGCGACTAGCAAGGAAGTCACGTGACGTGTTATCTACATAATTTATTCTACTCTCACAGGTCCAGTCTCACGGGGCTTTTAATGACCCGAGTACGAGTACGACGATGGGCCGTAACACATACGTTGTGTGTTTTTGTCACCGGTCCGGCGCTATTTGTAGGTATTTCTGGGTTTATATAAGGCGAACTGAGAGAACAGTAATAAGATGTTTGCTTACAAATTTTGTTTGCCGATCGGTGACTGTTTTGTTAGCGTGGGTACGACCTCGTAAAAATACACGTTGGTAAATGTTTGTTTCAAAGCAGGACAGGGCTGTAAATCTTATTCTTATCGGCTGCATATGTATATCTGAGGAGTAGCAAAGAATAAAATTGAATTATGGGGATAAATAAAATCAAACCAAATGCCCGGAAATACTCTCGCGTCGCGAACAATTAATTTGAATTTTGTAAATTTACTTGCGTGCATCTAACTCGCTTCCGATTGGTTGAAAAACAATCAGCTACTGTCAGAACTCACACATGCGCATTATCGTGAACCAGTCCCTTTAAAATTCGGACATTCTTGTACAAAGATAGCGTCATACCGTGCTTTGTTTGTTGTTTTTTGAGAATCGGAACGAAGATAGTAAAAAAACCCAGTAAACTAGACTGAGGCTAAACATCTGGTTCTCATGTTTGTCTTCGTCAAATGTCCTCTGTACATGTCTGGCCAGGAGATATATTCGTAAGTCAGGAATTCAAAATCAAATAAAAACAAAGTCACTGTCTTGGACACGTTTGCTGGTTCTTCTTGATCTTCTCGTTGAAACTTCCTCCTGCTCACTCAGACTCAGTGGGCGTCATTGTATCATCCTCGTCTAATGCCAAGAGCATTGTTTTTTCATACCACTATTCATGAACTCTTACGGTCCCCTCTTAACAACATAGGCAATGTCATAGTCTAGAATTCCTTGCGATACTTCACTGACGTTCTCAATACCAGAATCCGTGAAATCAAAGGGTGAGAAGATCCTCTGAGAACCAGAGGCATTTGCACCTTATATTAAACGCATCCATTGATCATGATTCATAAATAACTCTAGATAACTGTGAAAAGCAAATAAGCTCTCTGTTAACATAACGAAAACTAATTATATCATTTTTGCAGCAAGGCAAAAACCAGTCGGCTTCCCAATAAATCCTGTCTTGTACGATGAGGTTTTATTAAAACAAGTAAAGGTAGTTAAATTTTTAGGGGTTTTTATCGACGAGCATCTAACGTGGAAGCCGCATATTACTTATATATGTAAGAAAATTTCAAAATCTATTGGCGTCATGTTTAGGTCTCGTTTCTTTCTTTCTGAAACAACAAAAAAGTCTCTTTATTATACCTTAATTTATCCTTATTTAACATATTGTACCACAGTTTGGTCCTCCACTTATGTAACAAACCTTAATAGAATTTTTCTTCTACAAAAGCGAGCAGTACGAATTATTACAAATGCAGATTTTCGCGCGCACTCTGAACCATTATTTTTCCGTTTAAAGATTTTGGACATATACAACATTAATTCATTCTATACTGCACAATTTATGTTTTCATATTATCATCAATTACTGCCACCGCTTTTTTCGAACCTTTTTGTTACTAGTAGCAATATTCATAATTATAATACTAGAAGTTCCTCGCATTTTCGTTCTCATGCCTGCCGAACTAACACCAAACAATTTTCTATTTTGTTCCAAGGCCCTAAAATTTGGAATTCTTTACCAAACTCAGTCACTTCGATTTTTACATTGCAATCGTTTAAAACGAAAGTTTTTGATTTTCTACTATATCGATAATGCGTCTTGTACTGTCCGTTGTTGTGTGTTGTTATAGTTCTACTGCTTAATATTATTGTAACGAGGGGGCCTCCTCGTACAAGCCTTGTGGTTTTCTGAGGTCCCCTCGCCACATCTTTGTATAATGTAATGCTTGTGTAATCTTTATTGTGGGAAAATAATAAATAAATAAATAAATGAAACACGAGTAGAGTGGAGGAAAACTTATAAAAACAGCGTTTAGAAAATAGAAATTGCTGTATTTCCTCAATCCTAGGATTTGCTTTTGGATTAGAGCAAAAAAGCATAGCGGAGCCTGGACCCCTTGATCAATTTCTCGGGAGCCCTGAAGCCCTGTTTATTTTGGTTCGGAGCCCCGGAGCTCCGGTATTTTGAGTCCGGAGCCCCGGAGCCCAAAACCCCTTTGGGACCCTGATAAAAGAAATAATTATATTATACTGGTGGCTATATTGTCTACCTGTTTGTTCAGGTAGAATAAATTTAATTTTTACTAAAATTATCTTTCAGACTCAGACGAATGCCTGAACAACTCTCACAATTGCAGTGAAAATGCCACCTGTACCAACACCGAAGGGTCCTTCAACTGTAGTTGCAAACCAGGGTACATTGGAAATGGATACAACTGTTCAGGTTGGTTCTTGGAATTCCCGTCTCGCTTTCCGTTAGTTTTGAGACTTCTGGTTCAGCACAATCGGGGTTAACGTCCAGCAATGAACTTTTATAAATTGAAGTAAATTGTAGGAAATTGTTACTCGCTCTTTCATGATAATTTCATTTATTTATTCAAATATTATTTACTCACTTATTCAAATCTGACATCTCAGTCGTCACGTGTTGTGGATAACGACTCAGAGCTCATCTCATCTCTATATTTGCACAACGCGGAAAACCAAGAGGGAGTAACTTTTAATCCCCTATTCTGTATTACGATGGGAGTATAAGATAAGATGGTTGACCGAGATAAACGGTATCCATTTATGATCGCAATTCTTAGAAAAAGAGAGATCTGGCCGACAGCTTTTTCATTTCTGAGAAGGTGGCTTAGTGGGTGGAAAAATTCTGATTTCAGTCACACAACAAACCAGTTACATTTCGACAAACAGCTCTTGCACAATTTTACGTTGGATAGGATTATGATTGATAATACGACTAATATGCCTGCCAGGTCAGGTTGTGGACTGATAAATGACGAAGCTCTTCTTGGCGGGTATGAATGAAGACACTACATCAGAACGTATTAACTATTAACACAGATCACGACATTATTAAGAGGCTGTCTCAGTAAAAACCGCCCACTCAATTTCGCGTGAAAAATAATTTTGCCTGAAACTCTGGCGAGTGAAAGGCTTTATCGAGACTATAACTAAAATAGGTTTGCTTTGATTCACAATAATTTTCTGGCCGCGCTGGAGTGGGGGGCGGGGGAGGGGGCACCGAGTATTTTGTCCCGCCACAGCCATTTTGCACGTCTTGAGAACTGAAAATTTGGCATTTTTGCGGCGCTTTTCAATGTTTGATTTGCACCATCTCTAGTTTTTCCTGAAAGTAATAGTTATCCGCTAAATTTAGGTGGAAAGACGAAATCAAGCAAAATATGACCCCAAATAATTGCCTTGGAGTGAAAGGCCAAAAATGGCCCTGTTTTAAAAGCTTATTCCTGACGTTTGGGACATAGTTGAAAGCTCTAGACTAAATAGACGCAAAGATAGACCATCTGTTATTAATAATATACAAAACCCCATGTACGTTTTCAGTATTTGAAAAGTTATGACCGTTTGTATCAGTGCGTATGAGAGCTAACACAATATTTTCAGGCTTAGCCTAACGGAGATATCTCCTGCAGATTTTGTCGGTTGTCGGTTAAAATTCAGTTACTTTGTCGGTAGTCGGTTAAAATTTTCGATCTTTGTCGGTAGTCAGTTAAACTTTTTGATTTTTGTCGGTTGTTGAAAAATCTCGGTTAATAAGTAAAAATGCTTGTTAATTATTAATATTTTTTATGTATTTCACCCAGTTTCAAGACTTCGTTCCCTAAGGAAACAGTAAAACTTGTAAGAATGTATCATTTGATTGCACTTTAACTTCATTATCTCTTGTTTATTTATGCAACATGATCGTTTATTTCACCATTGTTTGCCAAATGAATATCATGAGCACTCTGATAAATCACCAAACCTTTTGTTGTAAATGCGAAGTTGGTTACCCTGTCGACTACAGGGCACAGTAGCGTTTTGGATTCTTAAATTATTCTTAGGGAAAAACTGCAAGGGGTGACAGGCTGCACATCTATACTTTTAATGTTTTGGCTCTAACAAGCATGTCCTCTGCCATATTTTCCTTTCTCAAAGAAATAACACTTTAACCCTCGGACGTACAAGGGGTGGGGGGGGTGTGGATGCCACCCCCCTTAGGTTTTTCTGGGATTTTTCCAAGAGGATAAAGCATCAGCACCTAACGTTTTCAGTAGATGGTCGTTTATCCCTCGCACGCATTTTGAGACAAGTTCAGTGATGATCAGTTTCTATGGTTACGAGGTATGTTGGTATGACGTAATAAGTAGCAGGTGTACAAGCCATTTTGAGAGAAAATGTATGTTTTTCCAACTTTTTTCAACAATAAAAGTAAATCTTGTGGCTAAAATCATGCAAAGTGCTCATTTCTGTGTTATTATTCACGTCAAGCAATTACCATTTCACGCTGTTTTAACCTGATTTCTAATTCTTGGTAAAATCCAAGATAACGGCCAAGGTGGCGACCATTGTCGGTGACGTCACAGGCCTCCAGCAGCGCCACCATTCATAAAATATACCTCATCTTGTTAAGAAGATCAAAGGCTTTTCAGTGAAGGCAAAATCGCTTCGAAATACTGCAACATATCAAAAACTCTGAGGAGGGGCAGTGGCGAGTCCAGGGGAGGGCCCCCCTTATTTTTCGACCAAAATGAGGCCCCATGGGCCGAAAAAAGTTTTTTTGCAGACCGCTCCCCCCCCCTTATCTCAGGGTCTGGATGACCGCCCCCAACCCCCACCCCCCACCCCCCTTATCTGAAGGGGATCTGGATGCACCACTGAGGGGTTCCATCTACCCTCTTCTTGTACCATGGTGGGGGATATGATTTTGCGTGTAGGTCCGAGGGTTAAGTGGTTCTTTAAAACTTTGGCAAGGTAGTGGTTGGTTTTGTATGAGATTACACTTATTCATTAAAGCTTCTTTTATAATAGACACTAAGGGCTTGTATTGTGTCACGAAAGGCAATATTTCTTTTTCTTCCTTGTTGTTTTGTTTCAGGAGCGCTGCTTTCCTTCTGTGAGTTTTACTTCTAATAACAATTTGTCTTTCAAAATTGTGTGGCTAGCCTCTGTCCATCTACCGCTTTTTGAAATCTTAAATACTTCCTTAGAGGAGTTTGTTCGTAGGATTCTGAAGGCTTCTTGTTCGTCAAATCCATTTTAACAATTGGTGGGTGATAAGAGGTGAAAATGTATATACTGGATGGTGTCCTTTTAAAATGCGTCTTTACGTCAATGATATAGCTTTTTCGCATTTTTCGTTCAATGTTGTGCCTTGGTATCCAACCGGGTCTTAAAGGATTGTCTCAGTGTCAGATATTTCGGTCGTAAATTTCACAGCCAGTAGAGCAGTAGGGTGAAGTAAGTTTACTTGTTCCGTGAATTTGAAGAAATCTACCATGTCTGGTTTACTTATGACCCATAGGGAAAAAATACATCTATGAAGCGTTTTTAAAGACGGCTTTGCTTAAACTTTGTGTTTCAATATATGCGGCCATGAAAATCTTGGAAAGGAAACTGCTGTTTGTGCTCACCGCAGTATGGTTTTTTACTGATAATGCTTTCCATTAAACTGGAAAGAACCGAAAGAACTTTCGGACCGAAACAAGAAACGTTCAGTTTTTTCGCCTTTGTCTTTTTAATAAGATTTATAAAGTCGGTAGCATCTTTAAGGTGTGGCTTTTGTGATTATGATATTGGTTATAGTATTGTACCCGTATCAACAAAAGAGAAATTTCTTGCTGTTAGACCATCTGATGAGTCATAAATTTAAAGAGGTTACTTCCTAACGGCTAGAAAAAAAATGCAAAATGCTCTTTTTTCTGAAAACAAATATTGATAATGTCAGCCCATGTCGGTAGTCGGTTAATATTTTTCCTGTCGGTAGTCGGTAATTTTTTACTCGCTTTGTCGGTAGTCAGTTATATTTTCCGCCTCTTGTCGCTAGTCGCTTAACCCCATTCACACCCTCATACTTGTCTCCGAACAATATTGGGGGGGCAGGACCAATAAAACCCTATTTAGTAAGAATCATGGCTTCAGTTTAGGCTGGATGCTCAACTTAGACCTAAGGCTCCAGAGTCTTAATTCATCAAAGACTTTGTTCAATTTAAGACAGACCTCATCAAAGCTTTTCCCTATACAATATATTGTAGTGTCATCTGCATACATAAGTACTTTTCCAAGTGTGATAGCATCAGGTAGGTCGTTTACATAAATAGAGTATAGTCTTGGTCCGAGCATAGAACCCTGAGGAATTCCATACTGAACCAAAGTCAAGTCGGATATGTAGCCATTCAACAGGGTGCATTGACACCTGTCGTTCAAGTAATTCATCATACATTCATGGAGGTTTCCAAAAATACCTACAGCTTGTAACTTGAGTGAAAGGATGTTGTGTGAGAGACTGTCGAAAGCCTTTCTAAAGTCTACAAATATTGTTCCTACAGTCAAGCCTTTATCCAATTCCATCTTCCATCTGTCAGTCAATGACAAGAGCATTCCTTCCGCAGAGAGGCCTTTTGCAAAGCCCCATTGTGCTGGATTTTTTTTAAGGAGTGTTTACTTAGATGATCGTCTAATATATCACAAACTTGGTGCTCCAGTATTTTACTAGGGATGCTAAGTAAGGAAATAGGCCTATAGCAAGGAAATAGTAAGGAAATAGTAAGGACATAGGCCTTATCATAATTTGGCATTCACCAGTCTCTCCAACATTGCTCCGTTAGAGAGACTATGGATAATTGGACAACCCCGAAATATAATTTTAAGGAACACACGCGCCACGATAGTCCTTGGTGGCAGCCAATTTACACGTTGCATTCCTCTGTCTAAAAGAGAGGCCAAATAAAAAAATCAGGCCGTTTTTTTGTGTTCGACAAGTTTAGTTTACAAGTAAATCCTGGCGACGAATCTGGTGGCGTGTAAACCAGTCTTTTAAACATACTTTTTCTCATCACGTCTCGGGTAAACAGTACTATGAGGCCCCTTTTTTTAATCGTAAAGACCTCGGACAGAATTTGCTCTTTTTTTGCCCTATTTAAGCCTATAATTCTGCAGTTTTTCACAATTTTGCAAGACAATTTGCACTCATTCATTCATATCCACGACGATCAAAACACGCGCTTCCTGTGCACAACAAATTATAGCATTGAATTATAAAACGTTTTCATGAAGAGAATTCCATAATGCCGGGACTTTTCAGTTAGAAAAATCTGGTCCTATGTGATACGCAGGGTAATAATTATGGGCTTTTAGTGAAAACGATAGAAAAATTCCCAAAATCACTTTTCGGCCAGCCGGACGGGCTCTCACTTTTGACAGGCACCAAATTTGCAGTGCGATTAATAGAGTTACCATTTACGCTTCAACATGATAGAAAAATTGTTATGTTTAGGTTTTATTTCCCTTTATTTATTAAACTGTGTATGGTTTTAATATGTGTAATCTTTAAAAGCGAGTGATATTTACGCGCGGCGTTTTGAGTATTCCTGCATGCGATGTTTATGTTCGACTGGAAACAACCGGTGCAGCGATAAAAATTGCGAGAGGGACTACTAACAATCAATAAAATAAATATAAATTCGGTGAAACTTGTACAGAGACAATAATTTCTATTCACGAAGAGAAGTATGAAAATCATGAGTCAGGTAAGCATAAGCTTATTTATGTTTTAAGCCGGCTTCCCGGTGTTTGCTCTATTTCAAGATGAACTCGAGGCAAGAAAATCGCTCAGAGCTTTCTGTTTACAGCCAAATCATAACTCAATAATCTTTGGAACCTTTTCTTTCAATTTGCGGTCAAAAAATGTCTAAAGGCTCTTTAAACCTGATACTATTGTAGGTTAGGTCATTGCTCGTGTATAAACTTAAGCCGCATAAACCATATGCTCGACTTCAGGAAACCGAAAACTAAAAAAAAAAATCAAAGACAATAATTGCTCAGGATTACCAGTCGAGATGCTGCTTCTGAAGGTCATCAAGTGCTCCAGAATCGCTTGAGACTTTTCAACCCTTTTACGCCTCAAGCAAGGGCAAGTGAGTAAGGTCATTTTTGAAAACAATGCCATACGAAATCGGATTTCCAATAACTTTGACAAGCGGTGCATTTGTCAACAAAAAGTGCAATAAACAAACTAGCCATGAATTAGAGAACAATCTTGATAGCAGCTGTATTTCATTTTGTACACCAGGTAGAAAAAGACAGTTTAAAACATCATAAGACGACACAAATCTCTGTCAGCTCCATATATCAGTGAGCAAGTTTCCAGACGCTGCATAAATTTTCTGCATAAAAACTCGCCTGTCAAATTTTGACCAATCAGAACATGAAAATTGGACGTAGAGCGTGATCAACGCGTGACAGTGAGAAAAGTCAAAAGCGATTGCCTTCCTTGCATGTAAATGTAAAAAGCCGGTTGAATTTTCGCGTCCGAGGTCAGATCGAAATCAAAATTTTAAAAGTGCGGCTCATGAACAAGACTTATTTCATATGCATTTTATAAAAATTGCACTTGAGCTTGCGATCATTTGAAAAGTAGCAACTTGCCAGCGGATACCTTCAAAAAACACTGGAACTCAGTGGGTCGATACCTGAGCCCGCGATACGGTCAGGTGATACCGGTCAGCAGAAACACTATTTTGACAGCTGTCAATTAATCAAAACATGGATGTACAATATCAGGTTGCAGCCTCCTAAACTAGCTGGAAAGTGTGAGATTAAACATTGGTATGCCTGTGGTGCCGACGGACGGAAGGTCGGGTGGTCGGTGTACGGTCACGTGATTGCCGAATTTTCTAGGATGGATAGGTTTTCTAAACTGTGGGGCTCCGAATTGAGCCCGTGATCAAGTAAAATATCAGCGCAAAACTTTAAACACTACGTGACCTCAATGGATAGAAAAATGAGCCCGTGATACACTCAGGTGATGATGGTCAGCGTATACTCTAGTTTGACAGCCCTCAATTAACTCCCATTAGAATGGCGAATATCGAATTAACAGACTACGAGTGTGACTAAGACATATCCGTCCGGCATGTAGTGGAAAATGTCAGATCGTGTGCCTGAGCGAACCTGAGCCCACGTTATTAGTTTTCTGAGAGTGGTCTGCACATGTCCCATTTTGACAGCTGTCAATTGACCTTAATCTGGCTTGCCAATATAACTTTAAACGACTGCCCGGCGTAGTTTCGTTTTTATGTTGAATTGGTAAGTGTGACATATTATATCAGCTTATATGTAGGGGCAAAGCGACTCGTCTTTCATCTGAGCCCGCGAGAGGGTCAAGTGATAATTGTCAGCGGATATCTGATTTTGACAGCTGTCAATCTAATCGTACTCATACGGATGGCTTACATAACTGAAAGGCTAGTCAAGTTGTGCAAGATCTATTTGACATTTGACATCGGCTTGCATGAAGTGTGTGTACGGGTGGGCGGGCGGGCGGGCGTACGCTACGTCATAACCAAATTTTCTCGGATGGATAGTTTACCAAATTTTCTTACCCATGGTGCTCCGCTGCGCGCGCGCGAAGCGCGAGAGAGCTGCGCTAAGACTGCCAAAAGTGAAGTTAATTTTTAATTCTTATAAAACAACGATTAACAAACTGGCCTTCACGTTTGACCAAATTTAAATGAATAGACTAACTTCTAAGCTAAACCCAACAGACGCAACGGATGAGTGTCACCCGCACATTTTTAAGTCGGATTCTTTGAAGGTGCCAAAGTTGCTTTTTAAATACCATTATTGCGCAGGCGAAAATCTAATCGTCTGTTCACGAACAAATCTAACGACAAACTGCCTCATCTGGCCGTGTCTGTACGAGAAAACCCTCGTAAAAATAAATTGGATCGAAATGAACAAATCAGAATAAGGCTGCGTTTCCTAAGAGGTCCTCATATTTGACATAAAATAATGTAATGTACTTTTTTTGTAAAAGGCAGACCTGGTTTACTAAAGTAAAGATCTAATCAGCCAAACAAGTGGGGGGGAGGGCTAAAGCCCCCCCCAGCCCCACCCCCTGCTCGGTCTCTGAAATGTGCTTTAGAAACTGCTGGTATGCGGCCATTTTTGAATCCCATGCTAACAGTCCGAAGCTCAAAACAGGTGAAACTGTGTCACGTTTCGAGCTAAATAGCTTGGTAAAAAAACCATCCAGAGGTGAAAGTTTACTCGGGAATCAGAAAATCAACTGGGAAGGTCTCATTTTGGATCAGAAAATTGAGATTTCAGGGCTACAACATCGAATAAACCTTCTATTCAACTGACTCTGCAAGGTCAAATGCAGGTTGACACGTAAACCGGAAATGTTGAGACGCGGAAATATGGAAAACCGGAAATGCAGAAATGCGGATCATCCGGAAATCAGAAGCTGAAGGCAATCCCAACAATTAGGGACAGCTGCATTCGTTTAGGGCTTCTTTTCGACGTTTTCAAGACGTGCAAAATGGCTGTGGCGGGACAAAATACTCGGCGCCCCCCTGCGCTGCCAGAAAATTATTGTGAATCAAAGCAAACCTATTTTAGTTATAGTCTCGATAAAGCCTTTCACTCGCCAGAGTTTCAGGCAAAATTATTTTTCACGCGAAATTGAGTGGGCGGTTTTTACTGAGACAGCCTCTTCACACGGGGGAACTGATTGTATTTGTAGAGTTCGTACGAGAAAAGCTGAATCACGAGATCATTAAAAATTCAGAAGCATGTACAATGTAACTCTGTCCCAAAACAAAAACGAATAATTATACAAAACTGGCAGTGCTCGAGGTGATGCATGGTTGGAACGCATATCAGCCAATAATCTACTTAATTCCCTTAGAAAATATTAATGTCTGTAGTCTTTTAAAGACACTATTACTGCGATGTCCAATAGTCTTTGGACTACCCTAAAAAGGTTTGGTATTAATCTACACTTTCGTCAATCCCTTTACTACATCCTTCCGTCCACCTGGTCCACGATTATCCCATAAAAATGTATGCAGTTTTATCTCGCGTTCCAGTAAGAGAACACCTAATCAGTTCGATCTGCTAAGGTATATCCTTTGTTCAGCGTTCCTTAGCTGAACCGTGCTATTACTCACTTTCACGCTCTCGTTCATTTGGAGGTTGTCAGGTGGCTTTGCTGCTATTCCGGCATGTTTGCTACAGAGTTAATGGTATTCTTTCTGTTTTGACAGTTTTTCTTTTTTAATGTTGTTTTCCCCCTTTCTCTTTGTTCATTATCACTCCAATATGCATGCATCATGCAGGCATGTTTTTTTTTTTAAAGAAAGATTAGTCATCCATCCATGTAGCCATCCATTCATTTACTTTTTCACCTATCTACCTTTCTGTCTAATCTACGTGCAGGACATGAGAAAAATGAGACTGTTGCTGTGGTATGCAGAGAATAGATTCACTGATTCTCATCCAAAATAACCTTTTTGTATGATCCATGTGTTTTCATTTTCAGAATTTTCAATAAATTCGACAATATTACAGGGAAATCAGTATTATCTCCGACATCTTCACCGTTTTCTTGCTGGCGCTCCTGCGGTTCGGGAGGATTCTTCCTGGCTTCTTTGCTACCGTGCTACCTCACATGATTGGAAAGCCGATACCTTCCATCGTAGATGCGACGGTAACAAAAATACTGTGACCATCGTACAGAAAGACCAATATGTCTTTGGAGGATACACTGACATTCCTTGGGGTAAGATTGATATTTAACAATTAATGAATGAGGCTGAGTATCTTATGAAGAATTATGGATATTGAGGAGGGTGTTATCCTTCGAGGCCGTAGGCTGAGGCGGATAACACCCTCCGAGATCTCCATAATTCTTCTTATTACACGGCTGAGTCTGTTTTCGCCATGCGATTGGTCAATTTGCGTAACTTGCTATATGGACCAAAATTTTTAAAGAAAATGCTCCTTTCGAAGGTCTAAATCTCTTTACCTCGGAAAAAATGTCTAAATAAAGTTATAAGACGCCTGTCAACCTTGAGGACTTGAATGCTGACTTTGGCCTGCAACATTTTAAACTGTGTTTATTTGTGAACGAAGGCGATGGAGAAACGAACTCGTAATCTTATCAAAGACGATTCTAGTCAGTGTTTGAAAATTTTATCGTAGTACACAATTAAGACGACGAAAATCGACTGGCAGAGATTCGAGTTGTTGTGCCTAAGAGAAAATGAGTAATTCCTTCAACAAATATGATAACAAACATACCTGCACGAGATCATCTTGACTAGCTTCTTTGTCACTTGCAGTGAGTAGTAGGGCTTCAGCAAACTTAACCCCGTTGGTGGATTCCCTTTGGATTCCCTCGCAGAAAGTGGATTCCCTTAATTAATAGGCATATGGTTTAGTCAATGACGTCACCTATTGTTATAACCTGGGAAAAAGTGCCTTTCTCCATACTAATTAAGTGCCTAGTCAGTGTCTTCCTGCATACTAATTTGGGTTTCCTGCATACTAATTAAGTGTCTTCCTCCATATATAATGAAGTGGATAGGTTTACTAATGAGCGTCACTCTACTACAATAGGCTTGCCTAGACTTGCCCGTGAAGTAACTTGAGCTCGGTTTTCGGACAGTCTATTAAAAGGAAAATAGGAATAAGAGAAGCGATCGCCTAGCAACGCGAGAAACGGCTTCCTATATTTTATTTAGCGCTAAAACTCAGATATATAAACAAAACACATGTGCACAAAGTGGAGTTGAAAAGTCTTTATTTCCGTTTAGTTTATGTCTTCTTATTGAGCTCTAAAACTCGGATATATATAAACAAAATACAGAAAGTAGAACTGAAAACTCTATTTCAATTTTGTCTGACGTTTCCTCCGTTCTATCTCAGGAAATGAAAAACTATTAAAGTCTTGTCGTTTTCACGCACGGTTAATCAGTTAATTATGCGAGTTCACAAGCCCAAAGCTGAATACAAATTAGCTCTACAGCTAGACCCCAGGGAGCAACCTTGACGTATTATTATAAAACAAATAACTTAACAAGCATCAATTAAAACACGCGACTCATAACTGCTAGCAATAAAAACACAGGAGAGATATCGTTTTAAAAAAATTTATTAAAAAACAATGACAAAAAGAGTCAAATACACAGCGATTTGTAAAGAATGGAAATTAATTAATTCCTTCTTCTTCGCCCATGGAGTACTTGTAAGGTTTGAATTTCTTATGCCGACGTTTCTTCAGCTGTTTGCCATGAGATTTATGATCATCCAAATAATTTAGAAATTGAATCCGACGCCTTTTGCGCTTCGGGCCTTGTTGTGATGGGGTTTCTACTGTGGGAGGAGGGGTCAGGAAAGCAGAATTAAAGGGTGGTGGAGGGGTGAGGCTTTCTTTGTCAGCTTTTTGAGAGATAGCCGCTTGTGTTAATACAGGTGTTACATTAAAGGGGTTGAGGGGAGTCGAGAATGCTGTCGTTGCTGTCGAAGAATCTTGTGTCCTTGATGTTAAGTCTGGAACAGTACTGATTATTTCTTCCGGACGTGTTCTTGTATTCAATTGTTCTTTAAAAGCCAGGTATCTGTTTTGCAACTGAACGTATCGCTTAGCTTTTTGATCTTCCCGAAGATCGTTTCGAGAAAGCACGTCATCCATGTCGCCCTGTATTTCTTGCATAGCTGGAAGAAGTGGGACAGGCGAAAGAGTTTGCTGCTTCAGATATTTTAGGAGCTCTTGAGGAATATTTTCTTGAAACCCTGCTTGGTTAAAGCCTTCTTCACTGGGCAGGACGTTTGTTCGCAACCGACAATTATCTTGGGTAGTAGTTTTCAGATCAATCAGAAGGTAACCAAAAGGTCTTTTTACAGCCTCTTCGTACTTATTTAAAAAGAAATCAGTCTGCCCAGGATACATTTGCTTCGCCAGGGTCAAGATTTGCAATTTGTCTCGTGGATTCTTGAATATCACCAGATAATGGCTGTTCAGGCTTATGCTGCGGCTACCTTTCCCCTGATGAAATAGATTCTGCACGATATAAATCACGCTCAGATTGCGATGATGAGAACCACGAGTAAAGAGGTTCACAATTCGCTTGTCTTTACTGGCGTCAATCATCTGATCATCAAACACGATCAAATTCCGTTTGTTCACATCAAAATAGGAATCTTGCTCCAAAGCCGTAGGAATTCCCTTAACGAATTCAACATTTGTGTATACGCAGGCTGCCATTGTGAATAACACCAAACGATCCTCTCCGGGGGAGGGTAAATGGTCTCTGAAGCTTGTTGCAATAGCGATCGAACCCAGGCCGTTTTTCCGGACCCGGTCATTCCGGCAATCATGGAGGTGAAAGGATGCTCGAAGCGAAACCGCTGACATTTCTGTGAAAATATTGGAACTGCTTGAAATGGGGTGAGACCAGCATTGCGGTGTTTAGACATCACGTGCCTTTGCATACTATCTTTTCTACTAAAGGATTTTTCGCAGACAGAACAGAACCAACTCATGTCAACTCCTCAGGAGCAAAATGTAGACTGAGAAGGAGGTAGAATGTTACGCATTTATATAGTTTTTCAGACCACAAGATTCTATTGTTTTCCTCACCCAAGACCACCACTACCACCACCACCACATTTCTATTGTTTTCTTTCCTCCACCACCGCCACCACATTTCTATTGTTTTCCCTCCACCACCGCCACCGCCACCACATTTCTATTGTTTTCCCACCACCACCACCACCATCACCACCACCGCCACCACATTTCTATAGAAATTGGTTTCCAACGTCTTCGCGTTTTTGTGTGTAACTGCTCTGCAATCTTGACATCGAAGAAAGCCCCCTTTCATGTAATGTCTCCCCTCGGGAATCTGGTGATCGCATATAGGACAAATCTTGTAGTAATCGTGCCAAAGGCATTTAGGACATTTCATGATCAATGTCCCGTACACATTAGAGTTCTCGCAGTGTTCACAGGGACTTTTGGAGTGAAAGGTGGTGGACGTTTCAGGGTTACTACTTTCTATCTCCTGACTGTCGTTTTCAGTGTCGTTGTCGCTCTCTTGGATGCCTTCCGCTTCAGCGCCATTCTCAGAAGCCACTTCCTCCTCTTCCTCCTGATTTTCAATATCCGATGAACTCTCCTCATTATTACTCTCGTTATCAGAAGAATTTTCTACATTTTGGTAGCCTTTTTCCTTTTCTATTAAATCACTTAACAACGTTTTGTTCTTGATTAAACCTTTATCGATTCCTAACTCTGCAAGTCCATCTAGAAACGTATTCAGCGCACGAGGTTTGGTAACCTCATTGTTATAAGGGAGTAACACATACTCAACTAGCTCAGCGATGTTTGTGACGGGAATAGTGCGTCTATTTCGAAGTAATTGTCTGCTGGGGGTCCAGAAAAGAATATCTTTGGACGCAGCCATACTACGCAGCAAATCAGAAGCACGCTTTTCCGGCACTGCTCGGGAAAGATGACTCAAAACATCTTTTATTCTCGGTTCTTCTTTTATTCTTGGTTCTTCATCCTCGCTTTCATCACCAGAACTTTCGCTTTCTTCATGTTCACTCTCTTGTTCTTCTTCTTCTTCAACCAAATCTATCTTTCTTTTCATTTTGATGAGTACTCGTGACAGACTTAGCTTCGAATGAGCAACCTAGCGATGTGTCACCTCTTTTATAGGATTAGAAATCCTAAGCTTGAAACGACGGGGGCTAATACATCTTCAATAAAACCACTACCCTCTTGAACAAGGACTCGCTTCTTTGTTTTGAAAGGGACATTTGTACTGGCCAGGTTAAGTAAAGCATCCTTATATGGCAGCAATACCCGCTTATTTTCTTCGGAGATGGGAATGTGTCCCATGAGTAAATTGTATAAGACTTGGACTAGTGCATGAAGTTGCTGTGGTGTAGCTGTCTTTAAAAGAAACTGGCGCTGATAAGCAGGGCAAGCAGCTAACAGCTGAAGAAAACCACGATTGTTGTTCACTACACGAGACATTGCTACAAAATGAACTAAGAATGGCAGTTGGTGGTCTTTTATAGAATCTGGTGGAAGGAAAAACAATAGAAATGTGGTGGCGGTGGAGGTGGTGGTGGCGGGAAAACAATAGAAATGTGGTGGCGGTGGTGGTGGCGGTGGTAGTGGTGGTGGGAAAACAATAGAAATGTGGTGGCCGTGGTGGTGGTGGAGGGAAAACAATAGAAATGTGGTGGCGGTGGTGGTGATGGTGGTGGTGGTGGTGGGAAAACAATAGAAATGTGGTGGCGGTCGCGGTGGTGGAGGGAAAACAATAGAAATGTGGTGACGGTGGTGGAGGAAAGAAAACAATAGAAATGTGGTGGTGGTGGTAGTGGTGGTCTTGGGTGAGGAAAACAATAGAATCTTGTGGTCTGAAAAACTATATAAATGCGTAACATTCTACCTCCTTCTCAGTCTACATTTTGCTCCTGAGGAGTTGACATGAGTTGGTTCTGTTCTGTCTGCGAAAAATCCTTTAGTAGAAAAGATAGTATGCAAAGGCACGTGATGTCTAAACACCGCAATGCTGGTCTCACCCCATTTCAAGCAGTTCCAATATTTTCACAGAAATGTCAGCGGTTTCGCTTCGAGCATCCTTTCACCTCCATGATTGCCGGAATGACCGGGTCCGGAAAAACGGCCTGGGTTCGATCGCTATTGCAACAAGCTTCAGAGACCATTTACCCTCCCCCGGAGAGGATCGTTTGGTGTTATTCACAATGGCAGCCTGCGTATACACAAATGTTGAATTCGTTAAGGGAATTCCTACGGCTTTGGAGCAAGATTCCTATTTTGATGTGAACAAACGGAATTTGATCGTGTTTGATGATCAGATGATTGACGCCAGTAAAGACAAGCGAATTGTGAACCTCTTTACTCGTGGTTCTCATCATCGCAATCTGAGCGTGATTTATATCGTGCAGAATCTATTTCATCAGGGGAAAGGTAGCCGCAGCATAAGCCTGAACAGCCATTATCTGGTGTTATTCAAGAATCCACGAGACAAATTGCAAATCTTGACTCTGGCGAAGCAAATGTATCCTGGGCAGACTGATTTCTTTTTAAATAAGTACGAAGAGGCTGTAAAAAGACCTTTTGGTTATCTTCTGATTGATCTGAAAACTACTACCCAAGATAATTGTTGGTTGCGAACAAACGTCCTGCCCAGTGAAGAAGGCTTTAACCAAGCAGGGTTTCAAGAAAATATTCCTCAAGAGCTCCTAAAATATCTGAAGCAGCAAACTCTTTCGCCTGTCCCACTTCTTCCAGCTATGCAAGAAATACAGGGCGACATGGATGACGTGCTTTCTCGAAACGATCTTCGGGACGATCAAAAAGCTAAGCGATACGTTCAGTTGCAAAACAGATACCTGGCTTTTAAAGAACAATTGAATACAAGAACACGTCCGGAAGAAATAATCAGTACTGTTCCAGACTTAACATCAAGGACACAAGATTCTTCGACAGCAACGACAGCATTCTCGACTCCCCTCAACCCCTTTAATGTAACACCTGTATTAACACAAGCGGCTATCTCTCAAAAAGCTGACAAAGAAAGCCTCACCCCTCCACCACCCTTTAATTCTGCTTTCCTGACCCCTCCTCCCACAGTAGAAACCCCATCACAACAAGGCCCGAAGCGCAAAAGGCGTCGGATTCAATTTCTAAATTATTTGGATGATCATAAATCTCATGGCAAACAGCTGAAGAAACGTCGGCATAAGACATTCAAACCTTACAAGTACTCCATGGGCGAAGAAGAAGGAATTAATTAATTTCCATTCTTTACAAATCGCTGTGTATTTGACTCTTTTTGTCATTGTTTTTTAATAAATTTTTTTAAAACGATATCTCTCCTGTGTTTTTATTGCTAGCAGTTATGAGTCGCGTGTTTTAATTGATGCTTGTTAAGTTATTTGTTTTATAATAATACGTCAAGGTTGCTCCCTGGGGTCTAGCTGTAGAGCTAATTTGTATTCAGCTTTGGGCTTGTGAACTCGCATAATTAACTGATTAACCGTGCGTGAAAATAACAAGACTTTAATAGTTTTTCATTTCCTCGAGATAGAACGGAGAAAACGTCAGACAAAATTGAAATAGGGTTTTCAGTTCTACTTTGTGTATTTTGTTTATATATATCCGAGTTTTAGAGCTCAATAAGAAGACATAAACTAAACGGAAATAAAGACTTTTCAACTCCACTTTGTGCACATGTGTTTTGTTTATATATCTGAGTTTTAGCGCTAAATAAAATATAGGAAGCCGTTTCTCGCGTTGCTAGGTGATCGCTTCTCTTATTCCTATTTTCCTTTTAATAGACTGTCCGAAAACCGAGCTCAAGTTACTTCACGGGCAAGTCTAGGCAAGCCTATTGTAGTAGAGTGACGCTCATTAGTAAACCTATCCACTTCATTATATATGGAGGAAGACACTTAATTAGTATGCAGGAAACCCAAATTAGTATGCAGGAAGACACTGACTAGGCACTTAATTAGTATGGAGGAAGGCACTTTTTCCCAGGTTATAACAATAGGTGACGTCATTGACTAAACCATATGCCTATTAATTAAGGGAATCCACTTTCTGCGAGGGATCAAAAGGGAATCCACCAACGGGGTTAAGTTTGCTGAAGCCCTACTACTGCAGTTTTTTTTCAAAGACCAACGAAAGACGATAGAAGCGAGTTTGAGCCAGACACAATAATGTCCAGTTTTCAAAAGACTCTGGCGTCACATTAACGAGTAAATACTTACAGTGCTCTTAGTTTCCACCGAATAAACTTTGAAATATGTATGTAAACCCTGAGGACTGGGATGTTGACTTTGCCTTTCCAAATTTTAGCCTAGCTTTGTTTTATTGAGAACGAAGCTGTTGTAGAAACTGAATCGTAACCTTACCGAGGAAGAGAATTCTAGTCAGTGTTTGAAAATTTTAACGCCGATCACAATTGAAGACGAAAATGAACTGGCAGAAAGGGAGGTTTTCCCAAAAACAATTAACGAGCGAATCCTTCGACAATGACAACAAACTTACCTTGAAAAGCTTCTTTGCGTTTTGCAATGTTTTTCACAAGGACAAACGGTGGAAAGATGGAAACGACTTCTAGACAGACACAGTGTCCATTTTCCAAAATACTCCAGCGTTACATTAAAGAGCTAAAGCTTACAGCGCTCTTAGTTTTGACCGGATAAACTTTAGCGAATTTGTTTTTACTTTCTCGGAAAACCTTTGTTATGTGCTACTGTTTTCGTGCGCCAATAAAAACTTTCTTTTCTGACACCTGTCAAATGACTGTCAAATAGTGCGTCCTGCATTTGTTTCCGGTCCCCCAAAAAGGAAGAAGCCATATAATAAACGTCTTATTAGCCCCGTTTTTTCGTTCCGTACTGTAAATTACGGATCCTCGTTTTTTCCCATCGATTTATGGCCCGCGCGCTTCGCGCTTGGGCCATAAATCGATGGAAAAAAACGAGGATCCGTAATTTACAGTACGGACCGAAAACTCGGCTAATAAGAGGTATATATGATACGAAAGCCGAATTCAATAATTGTTTTATTATTCATTCAAAATAATTCCTAGTTTAAAAACATAGCTAAAACATGCTTAGGCTCCATCGATGTTAAGTTCATCTTCGATAGTGTACATTTATCTTTGTCCAGCTCCGCAAATATTCTCCAAATAGCAGATGTCGCCCTCCGAGTTGTCTTCTTGCTGTTTTTGCTATGTTTTTAGCTATTATTTCACCTAGTTCCAGCTGTAGTTCTTACTCTTGAAACGAGTGAGGTGTCGGCCATTTTTTTTTTCACAACGAAAACAACTCAACCTCGTCCCCAGGTCTTCTCGGTTAACGGTGCATTAACCCGTAGCGGGCTGCATTTTTGACGTCATTTCTTCGTTTAACACAAAATTCTTCCAAATTTGGTCATCAGTAACTGGTTATGGTGAACTATGCGTGTTGCTTTTAGCCAATCAGAATCGGGGAAATATTTTGAATGAATAATAATTACGTTTAAATGTAAAGACATTTTCAGCCAAAAGGAAGTTCAAGGTGAACCTCAGCAAACATGAACATTGTTTGAATGCGGGATACGAGAATACCTCCCCAGTTCGATTACATGACAAACATGACGAAAACATAACGCTAAAAGAGGTCGAGGGGGGAAAGAGAGACTATTAGCTCGCGTTTTGAGTTTTGTTCGTTCTAGTGATGACTCAACCAGGCGAAATCGATGGCGTAATGAAGCAAATGACTCAAAGCTTTAATCCAGTGATTCAAGAGACGATGCGCAATCCAACTGTTCTGAAATGGTTGGTTGAAATTCATACTATATTTTTCTCGCGCAATGTGAATTTCGAAAAAATTATTATCTCGCTCCTCGGATGGCTCTCTTCGCGAGGAATCATTGACGTAAAGGTAACCGACAATGATAAAGCCAACCATTTCAGAACAGTTGGATTGCGCATCGTCTCTTGAATCACTGGATTAAAGCTTTGAGTCATTTGCTTCATTACGCCATCGATTTCGCCTGCTTGAGTCACGACTAGAACGAACAAAACTCAAAACGCCCATGGACTAGGCAACGGTCCACGTACATTCACGTGGACCGTTGCCTAGTCCATGGGCGTTTTCCCAGTCCCTCTCAGTCAATTCACTTCGCTTGGACCACACGGCCCGAAACGCTTTGGCCGCGTGGAATAATGAGGCCTAGGGACTAGGGAACTTGGACCGCACAGCGCGGCAGAAACACGACTCACATTCATATGCAACTCGCGACGCCACAATCGATGACGTCACTGTGACTGCCAAGCAGATATATGATATATTTGGTTGGCAGTCGCAGTGACGTCATCGATTGTGGCGTCGAGTTGCATCAAGGTTTCTAGGCAACGCGACTTCCACTGGCTACAAGGCCAACATGTTCGTTCATCCTTTTTGAAAAATGTTTACTGTTGGAGAATCACGACCGATTCTCGTCATGCAAATAATGCATAACGTCGTAAAGAGACTTCGCGACGGTCTCGCGTCAAGACACTTATCGGCTTTGTCGGCCATACATGTATATTCTTCAAATGTGATGAATTGAGTTCAAGTACGGCTTTTATCTTCAATACCCTGTTTATTTTCCTCGAATATCTCTTTGAATTCTTGATAAGTACAGCTCCACCAGCTTCTGACTGCGTCTACCAACAGAATTTTACGGCAAAAAAGCTTTAAATATTATTATTTCCCTCCCCGTTTTATGGTTATTTTGTTTTGTCTTTTTTTTAACCATATTGTTTTTACCTATTGGCTGGTTTCAATTGGCTGGTTTCATTTCTAGTAGTAACAATAATCAGATTAACAAATAGAAATGACGTCATCGTACAAATAGGCTATTTTACTGTCTTCTGAAAGGAAAATATACATGGTAACAAATATGTTAATTAAAATATAAAAAAAAACATGAAGTATATTTAATCATTTGAAATTCTTATTTCATGTTTATGTTTTGTTTTGTTTTGTTAGAAACCAGTGTTGGCAAAACCCCCAACGCGTTTATCTTTTCTCTCAACAATTTTGAAGGGCTGGCACCGTTTGTGAGCAGGGTAAAAACAGAGAAGATAGGATATGCCGTCTTCGGGGGTTCAACTACTGGTCCAATATTTGGTCAGGACCTTTCCATTTATCTTACCCCCCCGTCTCGCAGGCAGTCAAACGTAGATTTGGGCCAATACTACTCTGTTCCAGCTTTAGTGAAGAACCAGGAGACAATCCTGCTCGGGTATCGCGGGACCTTCTCACCTGATGAGATGGAGGTATTTTATCTTGACCCATCCCGCTAAATGCAAGATAACACGAACTGAGTTCAACTAAAAGCGAGAAGATGCATTTAATTTAACCCAAACTTCCAATCAATTCCTTTTTAGTTTCTCTTTCTTTCTTTTCTCTTTTTTTTTTTATAAATAGAACACAATTATTTCTGGAATTAGGAAATTTAAGGTTGTCAAAAGAAATCTTCATAGAAAAAAGCTCAACGTCAGCGTTCAAATTCTGAAAATTTAATTGTCTAAAGCTGCAGTAAGAATTAGTTCATTAAATGCTAGCCTATAGCTTATTTTTTGGACATGGATCTCAGAATAGGCTGTTTAGGATACAGGCTCCGGATTTAGTAATGCACGTTTCCAGACACTTTCCATGCTCAGACAACTGTCGCTGATCAACTTCATCAAGGCTTAAAAGGAGCATGCACTGCTCATTACAACACTGTAATCGCTCGAGTAACTAAACAAATGTTCACAAACGTGAAAACAAACAAAATAAACGGTCTGTTCTATAATTCTGTTCTATAAATCATAAGTAAAAAACAACTATACTATGGAAACCCTGTGTGCCAGAGAGTGCATGCTTTCTTAAAGTCGCCATGGCCAATGTTGTTGCAAATCTCCCTGCGACGCATCCTACTAGCATGTTTTACCTTTTAAAAGAAGTTTCCGTCTGAAGAAAGAATTTTTTCTAGTGAGAACTCTACACTTGTTTACTTGTACCTAAAGTCAAGTGTTCAATTATTTACGACACAGTTTTGTTTGATCTACGTCACAGCTCCTTTGTTTCTGGGAGGCTTCCGAAAGAGGACTAACTCATGATGTGCCAGAATAGCGGTAAATTTGAACATTCACATTCAAAAAATCACATTGTGCTCGTATGGCAAAACGTGATTTTTTCGGGGAGGCTATCGTAGTAATGCGTACTTTTAATTAAAAAATAAAAATGTTCTCGTAGTAATAAGTACTTTTAATTTAAAAAAAAAATGTTTAGTTTATGGGCACTTAAGAAGTGATGCACTACATTAAAAAGATAAGCCTACAAAGTGCAATAGTCAAGCCTCTTCAACAAGGGGCATAGGATGGTTTATGGGGCTTCGTCGCGCGTTCCTGTTCCTCGTTTTGAGGGTAGGTTTTGTATTGCCTTCTTGTCAACTCTCATTCTACATCTGTATTTGCAGACGTAACGCAAAGGGTTGAAATCTCAGGATAGAATTTTCCCTGCTAGCGTTTGTCATTGACTTAGGTGTAGTTACTGGATTTTTAATATATAGTTTAGCTCATATTTCAATGCAATTTATTAATTCCTATACGTAAGCAACATTAATTGCGATATATTCAGTCCATTTATATTATCTCAACATTTTGTACTTTTATGATAATTATTCAATACAACTTGCCACAGTATTTATTCCATGCCATCAGATATTCATTTGATGTCATTTTGCATTTTCATCACTTAATGCGTTTCGATGCAGTTTTATTCATATTGAAATGCACTGAGAAAACAGGTTAGTTTTCAGGATTGCAAGACAGAAAATACACCAAAGTTTCTAAGCATTGAATTCTACTTAAGATTAATTTGAGTTACTTAGAACTTTTTAATTAGATAACATATCAGGGATATTAAAGGCTTTGGTTTGAAATGTATTTGGTGTGAAATATACTAACTTTTCATTTGAATTCAAACGTAAACAATTGTTTTATTTCTCACGCAGGCTATTAGCTAAACACCAAACTTTACGTTCCTTGTGTCGGAATTTCAGTAGCAGGTCTAGATCACTCAAAATTCGGCCTTTAGAGATTTCAGACTTTTTTGTTAATTGTCGTCATGGTGATATCGGTTTTACTTGAAACTGCATTTTGACAAACTCCATTTCATAGTCAATCACTGGTGAAGGACAAGGATATTAAATAACTGTTAATGCGATTGAAAAATATCGGTATGGTCTCCCGAAAACTGCATCGAATTCACTTAATTAACTTAAATTGTTTAGAAATATTATAATTCTTGATATTATTCTATTTGCATAAATGACGTATTCCGCCATCGATTGCAATTGTTGAAATGTCTGCCCCTAAAAATGTTACTAGATTTCATTATCAGGATACAATTTACCTGCCTCGGCCGCAGTCACTCGCCATAGTTCTCGTGGTATTTAAGCTGAATTATCAAGTAAAGCGAGACAAAGGAGGAAACGGAAAGAGAAGAAAAAAAAGGGGAATGTTTCACCTTCCCATCTTTCATTAAGAACCTTGAAAAAGCGTACACACGACGCAGTGCAGATAATACGGTGCATGCGATGTTATTCATCTTATTTTCATCCAACGCTTTTTGAAGAAGTTATAGTTTATGACTTCTATTGATTTTTGGTAAGGGCGATTATGCAGTGAATATAATGTAAAATCGTACTATTATTACACTATGGTAACTATACTGTAGTTTATTTAAAATTCTATTAAAGTGTAGCATCTTTACTATTGATTACGAGTACTATTAAGTCACATTTGTGCGCACACTATTAGAGGAAAAATGTAAAATAAAATTGTCAAGCGTAAATAAAGAGAGAGAGAAAACCCTTCTTTTTGGTCATTTCATATTCCTTTGCGAATTTAAAAAAAAAATAGAAATTCTTTGGGTCGCTTGGGCTGTGAGCTTTGCATTTGTTAATTATTCAAAGTTAAAACCATCCTTGCCAGATACAGTTTTTCTTCTTAAAATGCTCATTCTCTCGAAAGCTTCAGGAGGACTAGGTGTCGTAGTATAAAACGCATGAAACAAAGCAAGGAGCCTTCGTTGTTAGTGAAAACAGTTCGTTGCAGTGTCTCTGAAAATAAATGCCGCCATTCTTTTTGGCCGCGCTTTAACGTAAGTAGCATTTGAACACTTTGCATTGATCGATGTATCTGAGACGAATAGACTCCAATTGTGGAGCTTGGCCATATGCTTGAATACCACTTAGCAAAGGCTCAATGGATGGAAGCCATTCAAGCGTCCATTCAGGCCCCCTCCACACGTATCCAGATATTTTTGAATCCGCAACTATTTCTTTCCGGTTCAAAAATTTTCACGTCCACACGTATCCATTTTCAAATCGAATTTGCCCGTACACACGTACCCGGATTCACTCTAGTGCCCAGGACTCCTCTGGGAATACTGGCAACAGAGCATGCGTCGTAACGACGGGTAAGAGTAGAGTTAAGAGCACGAGATAAAACTTTGGAACGAGGTTGCCATCTTGAATACAGTATTCACGGTAAAGAACTGGGTTGAATCTTGTTACGTCACCTGAAAAATATCCGGATTTAGCATTCACACGGTTCCATACTCATAGCGGGGCTCCCGCGCGCGCGAAGCGCGCGTGGGACAGAGCCCCATACTCATGGAATATGGTCAACCTCTTTTCGCTTGGTTGTCACGAGACTGAGCGAGCGTACGTACGTACGCGTCTACAGATTGTATGGGTAGGGTAGGGGAGACTATCAAAAGGAAGGGAGGGGTGTCTCAGGCGTCTCTTGGCAAGTCCTCATCTTTTATATATGACACTCACAATATGGTCAATTGACAACTGTCAAAACAGGATAGCCACTGACCATATCCCATGACCATATCGCGGGCTCATGTGTCAAGTCATTGAGGCGACGTGATTTATTTGGAAGCTGTCCGCTGACCAATTAATTGTTTTACTAGATCGCGATCAATGTTAACGTTCAATCTCATACTTTTTAGCTAGTTTGGGATCGGAGCACAGGAAAACTGATACACATATTGGACATCAATGTTGTGATCAATTGACAGCTGTCAAAACAAGGTACCCGCTGACCAGTATCACTTGAGCGAATCGCGGGCTCAGATGTCGACCCATCGAGGTCAAGTATTTTTTTGAAGTTATCGGCTGACAAGGTACTGGTTTTCAAATGATCGCAGGCTCAAGTTTAAATTTTTTTTAAAAAATATTCATATGAAATATGTTGTGTTTATGTGCCACACAATTAAAATTTTGATTTCAAACTGACCTCGGACGCGAAAATTCAGTTAGCTGCTACAGGCAGGGAAGACAGTTGCATTTGACTTTTCTCATCATGTTCACGCGTTGGTCACGTTCTACGTCCAATTTTTATGCTCTGATTGGTCAAAATTTGACATGTGAGTTCATGCGGAAAATTAACGCAGCATCTTGAATCTTGTTTACTTTGACAGCTGAAGCTGACAGAGTTTTGTGTCAACTTGTGATGTTTTTAACTGTCTTTTTTCACTGGATATACAAAATGAAATTTGGCTGCTATCGGATGTCTTCTGTTATTCATGGCTAGTTTGTTTATTGGGTTTTTGGTTGAGAAATACGGCTCTTGTCAAAGTTAGAAATCCGATTTCGGATAGCATCGTTTTCGTTTCACCTTGTTTAATTATATAATGCGTAAGAGGGTTTCAAAGTCTGAAGCGATACTGGCCTTACTTGATACCTTTGAGGAGCCGCATCTCGAGTGGTAAGCCTGAGTAATTATTGTATTTGATGTTTGTTTTTTATTTCTAATTTAATGAAGTCGAGCGTAGTTTGTGCGGCTATTTTGTCTACGCACGTTTGTAAGATTTGAGACAATAATCCGACCGAGTATAAGGTTTATATAAGCTTACAGATCTTAAAAAAGCCTTTAGACATTTTCTCACCGCAAATAGAAAGAACACGTTCCAAAGAATTTTTAGTTATAATTCTGGCTGTAAAAGAAGCTTTGGGCGATTTTCTTGCCTCGAGTTCGTCTTTCAAAAAAGCAAACACCGGGAAGCCGGCTTAAAACAAAAACTTCAGCTTTAAGCTCGAAGACTCAGAATTTTTAGAGACACTTAAATACTTGTCTTCCTGAATGAAAATTGTCGTCTCTGTATATGTTTCACCGAATTTTATTTCTTTTATTGATTATTAGTAGTCTCTCTTGTAATTTTAATCGCTGTGCCGATTGTTTTCAGTCGTTCAGTGAACAACGCTTCCCAGAGTACTCAAAAATGCCGCGCGTTAAACATTTTAAAATAAAAAATAAACATGATAAATTCTTTATTATATTGGAGCTTAACTGTGTTAATGTTCATTCAAACACTCGCCAAAGCTACGTAGCACTGCACGGCTGGCCGTATAGGTGATTTTGGAAATTTTTTTAACGGTTTAGCTAAAGCCCACGCGTGCTTCGATCGTCCTGAATATTGAATGATAGCAATTTGTATTGAAAAACTGTCAAATACTGCATTCTGTTGTCCGAGGTCTGTATTATAAAAACAGTGCCTCATAGTGCTGTTTCACCTCAGATGTGATGTATAAATGATATATAAGGTTGGTTTACACGAACACAGATTTGTTGGCAATATTTTGTAAAGTAAACTTGTCGAACGCAAAAAATTCGGCCGGAACTTTTTTCCAGGCCTAATTAACCTACTTATTTTTATTTTTTATTTTTATTTTATTTTATTTGCCACACTAATTACAAAAAATATAGGAAAAGAAGAAGAAGAAAAAAAAAAGAAGTGGCGAGGAGACCTAACAGAAACTATAGTAGCTTATGAGAGGTTAGGCCTCCTCGAACTATGAGCTAGAGCTGTTTCACATCAATTGAAGAGAAGAAGGCGAAAAGTCGAAGATGGAAAGATTTATAAACTGTTTTCATACTAACTCAATAATTTAATCTTCAGTTTTTTCTTAAAAGAGGAGAGGGATTGAGAGTTGATGATCTTGTTGTCAAGTGAATTAAACAACTTAGGCCCTTGAAAAAAGGGCGAGAACTTCTTCGTGTTTGTACGACAATACGGTAGACGGTAGGCCTGGGAATTTCTTGTATTGTAAGAGTGGAATTGATTGCTTTGAGAAAAAGTGTTATTAAACTTTGGAGGTAAGAATGAATTTTTGCAAGAATACATAAATTGGCCCAGTTGAAGCAAATGGATATCATTAAATTTTAGTATACCGAGGTCCTTAAAGATGGGGTCAGTATGAGCATTAAAATGTGATTTATTAATAATTCTAATAATGCGCTTTTGCAGGATAACAAGGCGGCGGAGATTAGTTTTATAGGTCGAAGCCCAAACGATATTGCAGTAGTAAAAATAAGGATAAATTAAGGAATAGTAGAGCATACGTAAAGACGATTTAGGAAGAAAGAAGCTGCATCTAGATATTATACCGATTGACTTCGCAACTTTACTTGCAACGTGAGATATTTCCGACTTCAATTTAGGTTTTCATCCAAAATTACGCCTAGAAAATTTGTCTCCTTTACTTTAACAATATTTTGATTATCTATACTTATTTGAATATTACAAATTGAACGCTTTTGTCTTGGTTTGAAGACCATAAATTTAGTCTTTTTAAGATTTAGAAAAGCTTGTTTGCTTTAAACCAGATTGACAGTTTGTCCATCTCCAAGTTTAACATATCTGAGAGATAGTTCAGATCTTTATGTGACATGAATACATTGGTATCGTCAGCGAACAATATCAGATTTAATAGATTAGAAGCATTGTTGATGTCGTTAATGTACAGTAAGAAAAATAGAGGTCCGAGGATAGAACCCTGAGGGACCCCACAAGAGATTTCATTTCTTAACGAACGGTGGCCATTATATTCAACATATTGCTTTCTGTTTGAAAAGTAACTTCTTATCCAGTCCAGCGCTAAGCCACGAATACCGTAATGTTCGAGTTTATCAAAAGGATGATATGATTTACAGTGTCAAAGGCTTTTGAGAGGTCAAGAAAAATACCTACGGAAAATTCACCTCGGTCAAAGGCAGTAGAGATCTTATCATGCAAGTCGATTAGCGCGAGTGCAGTGGAATGATTTTTCCTGAAGCCGTATTGGTTACTACAGAGGATGTTGAAGTTCATCAGATATTGCATTAAACGATTGTAGATAACTCTTTCAAAGAATTTTGAAAAACTGGGAAGCACCGAGATAGGTCGGTAGTTGGTGAAAAGCGACTGATCATCAGATTTAAAAATAGGTATCACGCGAGCGATTTTCATTTCATCGGGAACAATACCATGCTGGATTGACAAGTTTATGATATGGGTGAGTGGTTCAGAAACAAGTAGAATGGACTCCTTAATGACTTGACTCACCTACGGTGATCAAGAGCCATTATGGCTCTTAAAAAATGTGATCGAAGACGATTGCCAGTTTTTGGGTGTACATATGAGGCCATCAACTCGATGTAAGATTATTGGTTCACTCTGGGGTTGTTTGCATATTATTTTTGTCTAAAATCACTTAGCCTTTCCCTGAAAAGTCACATGAATGTGCTCTAAAGTTAATTGAATTGTGGAATACAAGTTTATTGTTTGATTTAAATTATAAATTTATGAATGGGAGCCTCGCTTTTAGCCCTGGCTAAATCTATATATTACCGTATTCAAAAATTTCCAAACTGGAGAGCGTAATAGTTCCACGTTAGAGCTCCCAGTCTCAAAAGAGCCCTTGTAATTAACTTTTCGTTTTGCGCTCTTCTCGTACCATTTAAGCCTTCCTTTTAAAACTTGACCAATTTCATGCAACACGAAAAAAGACAACAACGCAAGCAATACAAACGTCACTATGACTTGCTTATCAGCGCTTGGATACTGAAGGTATTGCTTTAGCTTGTTTTATCTTGGTCTTTACCTTAGTAGCACCGGTTAACCAAATCAGTCCAGGGGCAGCTCTAGTCTTACGTCACCATCTGACTACCGTCCTATTTGTGAAGATTTTGATAATAATAGATTTGGCCAAGGCTAAAAGCGAAGCCTCTGCTTATATATTAAAAATAAAAATAATTAACTGTAATATAATTAACTCTCAGCCACTGACAGGAAATCTTCAAATCCTGACTACTTTACTTTAGGAGCATTCTATTTACGTTTTGAAGGAGAGGCTGGGTGATGAAGAAAAAATATTTCCGCAAATAATTAATTATGAATCAAGATCGATCACAGCAGTAGGCTAGGAAAAAAATTAATCCAAACTACATCTCCGAAGCTTCCTCCACATGCCTTTGCTAAGTTATTGATCAGCCCCTAAATTAATTGTAGAAATTGCTATTTTAATTCACGATACTCTGATGGTGAGGTACGACTAGAGCTGCGTCTGGACTGGGTTAGCCAACCGGTGCCGTTTTCAATGTAGGGACAGGTGGAACAATTCCTGGTATTGCACAGAAAAGAACCGGCAGTAGCCTGTGTGAGTGTCTGTGAGCTGGGCAGCGAGGGTGTCTCTAATATATAGATTTTGCCAGGGCTAAAAAGCGAAGCTCTCGATAAAATTTATAGTTTGCTCGAACAAAATATAAAATCATGTTATGCAAAGCGGTGAAGGCAACGAGAACATGAAAAAACAACAATAGGTCTATTTAGCAAAAAAACAACTTTGCACGTGCAGCACACTTTTTTTGTACATTTCTTTCCCGTTGTTTTACACGACCACAACGTTAAACTTCCAAAAACTTCCTAGTTACACGTTTTATGGAGGAAACGTCGTACCTGTTGTTGTTCACTTTTCTTCACTTGGTCATTTTCACCTTGGTGGCCGCTAGGATTTCTCATTTTCTCACCGCCGCTAAAAAATTTTCATGTTGTTCTTCCAACAAATAGCTCCTTATCTTCTGCTCTAGCTCTCTGTCGCTCTTTTTCTCGTTAAGCTTCGCCATCCTGTCGCCCACTTTATTTTTTCTCTATATTCCAAATTTGTGGACATGACAATTAATCCGAGCTTAATAATTTAGACAACAAGGAAACAGAAACAATTTCCGCTTTTCGTTTTCGTCTTTATTGAGTCTTTCGATTGTCTCTACTTCACAAGGCGGGGGAGGTTATGCGATTTCCCGCCAAAATAACCTCGAATTGCATTTGGGTTGCCATACCTGTTGGTTGAGTTATTTTACATTGGTATGCCTTTGGTGCGGACGGACGGTCGGTCGGTAGGGCGTACGGTCACATGATTACCAAAATTTCTCGGATGGGTATATTACCAAATTTTCTTACCCATGGTGCTCCGCTTCGCGCGCGTGGAGCTTTTTCAACACTCGAAGAGAAATTTCGTGTCTCTGCGCGGCCACGTAATATCTTCTATTTATTCCTTGAGAAAATTAAAGACTACACTCGAAGTGATCTCAAGATATCACGAAGTAGTCCGGTCTCATTTCGTGAAATAGGCGAAACAAGCCGAAAAGGCACGAACTTGCACGCCCAATCTTGTCCCGAAACTAGTGCATCATTTCATAACTAATTTTCATATCCCGAACTACCTCGGGTCGCTGTAGCGCAATCGACTAATCCCTCAAAAAAAAAAATAATTGAAACTAAGGGTAGATCACGAGATTATTACATAATGATGTTAAAACTAAGCAAAATGTATTTACATGTATTAGCGCGATTAAAATGTCAAATTTGAGAAATCCAACTTAGACATTAAGTTATTAGTTAACATATTCTCTGTGATAACCAGTTCGGCTTCAGGAAAAACCACTCTACGACGCTTGCCTTGATTGATTTGCATGAAAAAATTTCATCTGCTATTGATCATGGTGAATTAGCGGTTGGTGTCTTTTTAGATCTCTAGAAAGCTTTCGATACAGTCAATCATTCCATCTTATTTGATAAACTTGAACACTATGGTATATGTAGCTTGGCTCTGAAATGGATTAAGAGCTATTTTTCCAACAGACTTTAATTTGTAGGATACGATGGTTTTGTTTCGTATCGTACTAATATCATGTGTGGCGTTCCCCAAGGTTCAATACTAGGGCCTTTGTTTTTTCTGCTCTACATCAACGATATAATCAACACGTCAACAATATTACAACTGATATTATTTGCCGATGATACAAACGTATTTGTGTCTCACAAGGATAAAGACTGCCTTACTAATATACTGAACGCTGAGCTAAATAAGTTGTCAATATGGTTTAGAGCTAACAGGCTTTCATTAAACTTGAAAAAAAACAAATTCATTGCATTTAAACCATCCCAAAAGCGTACAAATCAAACTATTCAACTTTTAATTAATAGTCAAAAAATTGATCAAGTAAAAGAAACAGTTCTCTTGGGAGTAATCATGGATGAAAATTTAAATTGGAAATCTGAAATCTCACATGTCGCCAATAAAGTTTCTAAATGCACAGGAATTATTCGTAAATCCAGTTTCTATTTATCCACGAAAACCTTACGAACACTATATTTTTCTCTAGTCTATCCATACCTTTTTTACTTCAACTTAGTTTGGGCCTCTACTTACAGAACTAACCTTATTCGTCCTGAGATTTTACAGACACGAGTGATCAGAACTATAGCTAAAACCACTTTCGATGCACATACTGATCCAATCTTTCAAAATCTTGGTATCTTAAAATTTCATGATATATACTTAACACAACTAGGCTTATTCATGTACTCCTATCAAAACCATACTTTACCTTTAAAATTCCATTGTAAATTTACCTTACAAAGTCAAATTCATTCGTATAAAACAAGAAACTCGTGCAAATTCCGTCTGCTTTTCTGTCGTACTCGAACCAAACAATTTTCCGTTTTTTATCAAGGACCTAAATTTTACGACACCTTAAACACCAACATCATCAACGCTTCCTCGCCTTTCTTCTTTAAAAGAGCACTTAAGGCATCTATTTGTAATAATTATTAGTATACTCCAACAAAAACCTTGGGAAAAAGCCTTTTAATATTCAACATTTGTAAACTTCTGTAATATTGATTAGTTTAATTTTTCAGCTGATATTATATTGTATCCGTCGCCGTAATTTTTAGGCCATCTTCGAAAAATTGTAATTGAGGAGGCCTAATTAACATAAGCTCTATAGTTTCTTTTAGGCCTCCTCGCCATCTCTTCCTACATTTTTTTGGGCATCTTTTTGTAATTATTGTAATCGTGTGGCAAATAAATAAAATACCTAAAATACCTAAATACCTTTTAAGAAACATTTTAAAATGTTCCGATTTTATCAGCGGCACGAAACTGATCCGGACTTGCAGACTCAGCGTTTTTCAGGCATAATAAGTAGAATGATTTTAGCGAACGTGTTAAACAGCAGTCACAATGCAGACAGTATCTATGCAAGATTTGGAACAATTTTCATACTGGCAAGACAAACGTCTGACTAGCTCTCATTGCTATGATATTTACAAACCTGTGATTTCTGTGGAGTTGACAGAATTAGCGGATCGTGTGGTAGCTAATAACGATTCGGTGGTGGAAATTCAATTGGATTTGTGTATTCAACAACTACGTGTCCCTGCTTGGCATGAAAGTTTGTTGATGTCTATGAGCGATGCTTTATTACGAGCACTTCAACGTTGGATTACACGTCATGGGTACCCTATAAAATCACAGTGTTATATTTCATTGCAAGCAGTCGAACCGTTACCTCTGCCTTTAACAAGATGTCTTGGGGTGTTGACAGATATTCCCATCTTTGCATTCTTTCCTCGGACGTGTAACTTAGCACGCACCATGTTAGCCCTCTTTGATTGGTTAAGTTATAGCTGCTTGATGACACAATTACTAGCACCGTGTATGGAATTTAAATTAGTTATCATACTGATCCACGAGAACAATAGCGAATGGCGTCATCATGTAATTAACGGACACAACAATAGATTGACTTCATTCGATTAATCAATGACAACAAAAGCCGTTGACGTCATTGGGTGTAAATATAAAAGACTTGTCCAGACCTGCCCAGCGAACGTGATGGTAACAAACAATACATGACCCAAGCATACAAAAAATCTCTGGGGATCACTTTTGAGCATACGTGTTAGGCAGTTTTCCCTTTTCAACTCACTACGTCTTTGTGCTAATAACGACGATGCAAAAGATAACGTATCCTAGACCTTGTCGTACTTGTAGGAAGAGTTTTAGCAAAGGCCATTTCTTTCAACATAAAAAGAGATGCGGTACAACAGAAAATCGAGTGAAATGCCCAGAGTGTTACTTAACTTTTGGATACAAACACGTTATGTTACGACATGTAAGACAGCAACATTCGAACAATCCATTGCGTTTTCCATGTATGATTTGCGATAAGGTATTGACATCTGCTCCAAGCTTGACCCTACACATGAAGAGCGCTCATGCTGATGAAAAACCTTGCTTTGACTGCTGGTACTGCAATGCCACGTTTACAAGAAAAAGTGCAAGACAAGATCACATGCGTCGTGTGCATGGACGTATTTGTAGAGAGAGAGAGGTAAATTTTTATCCTCATTTGCAACATTTAAGTGAGGAGAGGAACTTCAAGAACAAGTGGCAATTTGTGGAATCCAGACCCATTGAACTCGGCGAGCATAACGTCTGCCCTTGTGGTCAAACAGACATAGAGTCTTACTTCTTTGTAGAAAACAAATGGAACAGGAATCGCACCTTCGTGGGCTCAGATTGTGTAACAAACGTGGATCCCAAAGCAGCAGCTGTGATTGGTTATTTCAAGCATATTTTAGAAAACACAGTGCAAGGGACATACAAGGGGCAAGATGAGAGGAGATTACAGCGATTCGCAGTTCGCACAAACACTACGTTAGTACAGGACCTGCACGTAGGGGAACATTTACACCCACAGGTAACAAGAAACCCATAGAGCGAATGGGAAGTAGTGGTTGTCTACCCTGAAGCAGAGACTTTGATTGTAGGTTAACATATTCTCTGAAGTTGAAGGCCAAGTATAAGCAAGGGCTTACTTTCACAGCATTGCAATTTTACCAGGTACGTCATTTGCTATATAAGGTAAATATAAGGTAAATATAAGGTAAATCACACATTGTTTATACATTTCAACTGACTGTGTTTTATTCACTGACTGTTTCTAATTTACTACAAAGTTGGGTGTATTTTGACTGCAAGTCTGCGAGCTCTTGCTGGAGTTGAGCCACAGTAGGTTTCTTGGGTTTTTTAGGGGCCTTGAGCTGCTGACGATCACCTTCCCGTTGCTTCCTCATAGTTTGATAACTGTCTTGATCTTGAGAGAGTTTCTTCTCTTCCTCTTGAATCATTTGATCCAAAATGACACTTTGCACTTGATCACAGGCAGCATTGACGATAGCTTGAGCTTCGAGGGAACTCATTTTTGGGTATGGTTTTATAGATTTCATTCTTTGTGGAAACAGTGATATTACGTAGCGCCCCCACCAACAAAGGCAAGTTAGCTCTGATCATGACCCTCCTCCTGCTTTCTTAAAAATTATGACCTACCACCCCGCTCCCCTTGCTCCGACTTTATACATTTGCATGTTCTCCCCTTATGTTGTACTAAACCGTTTTTCGACGTCTGTGTCTGGAACATTACCTCAAAACTGCGCAATGCGGCAGTGAGACAAAGCCAACCATTTCAGAACAGTCCGACTGCGCATCGTCTTTTGAATCCTCCTGTGAATCACTGGATTGAAGCTTTGAGTCATTTCTTGCGCCACTACCATCGATTTCGCCTGTTTGAGTCATGACCAGCACGAACAAAATTTAGAACGCAAGCCACTAGTCTCTCTTTCTCCCCTCGATCCCTTTTAGTGTCATGTTTTCGTCATCTATCTCATATGTTCCAACAGGGGAGTTATCCTTGTATGCCGTTATTTGTACAATTTTAATGTTTGCTGAGGTTCACCTTTGTACTTCCTTTGGCGGAAAATGTCGTTACATTTAAAGGTAATTAATTACTTTAACATCTGTTAGTTACTTTTGTTTCATAACGAGACACCTCTTTTTTGAAACTTTGGATACACCCATGTTCTGTTCAGTAGAAATAGGCTATGATATCATGTAACATGGATTGATCATGGCTTTGGTACTAACTATTGCTAGTCAGTCTTTGTTATATTTTGATCACAAATTATATCGCGCTTCGTTCATATCAATTTACCCCTAGAATGAGAATTATTATTATTTATTGCCCACAAGAAAATTAGATACAAACCGGACCCCTTCTTGAAAGAAAAACTGTATGTTGCCCATAGCTCCTTTGGGCTATGAATTTACATGGTGACCCCTCCTGCTAATTATTCTACAGTCGTCTCGGTGTTGTGGGTCAGCGTAGTTCAGTGCCTTGTAACCATGGTAACTGCAAAATGATTTCAAGAACAGTACTCGTATTGTGGTCTACAGTAGGGAAATAGACCTCCTTTATAATAGCAGCCCATTTATTTGTTCTTTTATTTAATTTAATTCATTCTTGTGTTGAATTTTTCTTCTCTTTTCTGTTCTATAATATTATTATTTATTTATCTATTTATTTTAATTTGCTCTTTCTGGTTCTTCGCCTGTATATATATTAAACCAAACCGGCGTAATTGGTGGCCAACTAGAAAACTGAATGGTTCACTTGGCCATCATACTCGAACTTCAATATTAGCTCAAATTAAGAAATGTTTATATTGTAAACAGCAATCTAAAAAGGCTGTAACTAGCACTAGTTAAAATATTAACAGAAAATAAACTGAACTAAACAGCTGAACTGAACTGAAATAACTCTTCCTGGTCTCGTTTGAGTAATTTGCACTCATATAAAAGAATGTATTAATAGGCGGCAATTGCATGTGAAAGGGGTTTATGCTGTATTAGTAAAATCCAACTAGCGTTCTATTATCAATGCTGCGTTCTGATTGGTTGAGCTACTACTACTAGGCTATATATTAAAGCCCTCTAATAGCGAAAAGCGCCGGCTTTGAAAACCAAAACAATGACGGCTGAATCGCGTTTTGCTAGCTAAAGTTAATTTTTTCCTGATAATCTTGACCAACTAGTTGGATTTTACTAGGCCTTCCGCCTCTAGGGCTATTTTTCGGGGGGGCGGTACTTACGTTAATGTTTGCTCTGTATGTGCCGCTGGCCTCTCAGAGCCCCATCACAGTCTATTCTGTGGCCAATTATAGACTCCATCTTAGTCACTTTTGAGCAAAAATGTAATTTTCGCGATCCCAACTTAGTCACTTTCTATTTTTAGGAATTGGCCCATTTTTAGATTGAATGAAAAACACTTAACTTTTCATCTGCTGTACAAACATTGGTGCGTTGCTAACCGTAAATATGGAGAACTGTCTTACCCCAAAAAATCCGAAAATGTGGGACCCCATTCTAATAGCTCTATTGAACATGCGACCCCATTATACACAATCCAGTCGAGAAAATGCGACCACATCCAGCGGCACATCCCCATTACCCTCTTTTTAGGAAGGTTCCCCCCCTCCCCGGTGTAGAGAAATAGAGATCTAAAAACATTAGATTGCTCGAATGATAGATTATTTGCGCCAAGGGCGTCCACTTACGCCGTTTACATGCTATGCTAGTAATAGTCGACACTACAGCTGCCCCCGCTCTGCATGTTGTCGGTCAAATGTATTGCTTGTCTTTGCCTAGCTCTTTGAAATAAACCGATTCATATTGAAGATTTTCCCACACATTCCATACAAGAAACGCAAGACTTCATACACTGATTTAGGTCGATTTAGGCAGCTATGTCTAAGAAGGAAACAAACGCGATGGCAAGGCTTAAAAAACCGGACCTTCCGATCCGACTTTCTAGGAATTAGCAGCTCGGTCACAAAAGTTTTAAAAACAAACCTCTCGGGCATTTAGTTCGTGTAAGACAAACTTTTAGTATAAAGGGAATGCGAAAACACATACAAAACACATAGACGCCTGTCCCCTCAAACGGCCATAAAAAACCTAATCTAATCTTATTTAGGTTGGGTGGAAAACGTTTGTAGCTTTTTTCAGCGCTTTCATGGATCAACAATGTCCAAGTATTATTGTCTGTAGCAAATGAGATTGCTAAATGGGTGATTTGACGAGCAAATTCTCATACAGTTTAATTTAAAGGCTAAAGGAATAACTTACCCTGACAGAAATAGTTGAGCATCCATTTCAAGAAGCTTTTGGAGAATCCCATGACATGCATCTTGGTAAGAACTGACTTAAACCTTACGGTATCAAATGCCTTCGAATAGTCGGCCATGACCATCATGGTGACCTCACCCCTTTTCACGGCCCGAATAAGATGGTCCCGAATACCGAGCAAACCAGTTGGGGTGGACTGTCCTTTCCTGAAGCCTGAGATGCTTGGGAGTGATAAAGACTGTTCATCAATAGAGTGGACAAGTTGCTTGAGCACCAAACGCTCGAAGACTTTGGAGAGCGCGGGAAGTATAGAGACCGGTCGATAGTCTGCGTTCTGTTTTGGATTGTCGATTTTAGGGACGGGTGAGATGCGTGCAGTTTTCCAGAAGCGTGGAAACTGCGAATTAGAGATACACACGTTGATGATATGTGCAAGAGGACCCGTAAGGAAATCGCCAAGCTGTTTTATATATTTGACGGGAATTTGGTCAATGCCAGTAGAACAGTCCGATCGAAGTAGGCTAATCTCTTAGAACCTCCTCATTAGATACCGTGCAGAGCTGGAAAGGATAACGATCGGGTTCAGGAGGTGATTCAATTAAATCCACTAGATCGGTGGCCCTGTTCTCTCCGTTGTCTTGATAGAGTAACGATTCAGGTGATCGATCAGGATCTGCACGAATAGGCCTAGGCTAGGGTGAACAACTCTATGGATAACCCGCCAAAGCTCCTTAGGTCACTTTGACGAGAGAGCGGTGTTCTGAAATGCTCTTTTAACCTTTCCGATGACAGCCTTTATCCTATTTCGCACAGCTCTAAACGCAGTCCATGTCTCATCAGTGCCACTGCAACGGGCTTGTGCCCTTAGCTTGTCCCTAGTAGTTTGCAACTCACGTATCTCATCAGACGCCATCCATGGGGCTGGTGGTCTCGTTAACTTCACTTTCTTTAAAGGGGCGTGGCGGTCTATGTACTCAGTCACGAGAGAGTTAAGTGCATCCATCATTCAAAGCCAGAGACGAGAAATCTTGTTTAAACGCTTGCATGTCAAGCTGTTTCTAATTGCGTATGTATTTGTGACGGGGTGCATATCTTTTAACTCGCGCGTTGATAATCGCGTAAACAGCATCACGATCACTCACAGATGGAGCTGGAAGTACGTCAGTGTGAACAACTCTCAAGAGATCATTAGAGATGACGTGGTCAATCAGGGTTTTCGTACTGTGCGTTACTCTGGTTGGTTTTGTAATGTGTTGAGTCAAGTTTAAGGACTCTAAAATGTCCCTGTACTGACGCTCAATGTTACTTATGCCTGGTTTATTATCTAAGAGCGAGACAGACGTTTATGTCGCCGGTTACTAATAGCGACCCGTCCCATGACGTCATCTCAGTAGATGATAAGTCATCAAACTTGTCTAGCCACACCTTTGTATCAAGAATGAGTTCAGACCGATAAATAGTGCCGGTCAAGAGTTTGATATTCTTGTTCTTCCTAGGAAACTCAAGCCAGAGGTGTTCGAATTCAGTTTCCAAGTTTATTTTATTGCTAGCAATTATTAGTCGCATGTTTCAATTGATCCTTGTTAAGTTATTAACTGTTTTTTTG
>CALNXK010000078.1:1575000-1615000 GCA_942486035.1 Porites lobata
GCAGCAACATCGTTACAATGCAAGATCATTCTGGTATCGGCCTCCTCGTGTGAAGAGCACAACATCTCAACTTCCTCTGTAACTACATTCTTTCCATCGATACTTTTTAAGCTGATGCATTTATCTCATTAACGAAAACTAAAGGCTTTCCCTGCAGCTTCGGAGCATATTTTCCCTTTTTCCACTCATCTAAGAGGAAGCTGCACAAGCACCTTTTGTTTTCTTCATTACACAGGAACTTTTTCCAATCACGAGGAACTGTAGTGGGAGGTCCTTTCACTAGATGTGCTTGTGAAGAACCTCTTCTTGATAGTTCTAATCCTTTTATCGAACGGGGATGATAGAAGTCTGTTACAAAGTCAACGCGTTGTGCTCTGGGTAGTTGCTGAAAAACATACTCAGCTAGCTCTCCGAACGTGCTCGGAAGAGAAACCATTGCTTGCAGCAAAGTATTTCCGTCTACTATGTAGCATTGAAATCCCATAGTGGGTCTCTGGGCCAGGTGCAATTTGTCCTCCAGGCAATGCATTAGTTTAGCTTTGTCAGTTTTTATCATTGCTCCATCTAAAGTTGCCAGAGCCCAAGGAACAGGACCAAGCGGGTAACTTAGTAAGCGTTCGAGGCTAAGCTCATACAGCAGGGCCAGTATAACAAATTGCCCCAAAACGTTTCTTTCTGCAGTTATTTCTATGTTTTTTCTGGCCTTTCGTTGGACTAGTGAAGTTTTGGCTTGATTTGCAAAAGTTTTTAGATTTTGCTTTTTCACTGGCGCATGAAAGCTGACGGTTTTGTTTATGAGCCTGTCCTGAACGAACTGCTTGTGGGCTTTCTTGCCAATTTCATCAGACATTAGAATGTCATTCTCCACATTCGAGGGCACGGGAGCACCGGATGACAGACAATACAGCGTGTCCTTATCTTCAATTGTGAAAGGATTATTAAAATTATTTATCGCTTTCATGACGCAACACGTGTCTTGCTCACTCTTCAATATCTGCGAAGATCTTACCTCCTTGTGCGAGGTAGACTCCAGAGTGTCGATATTCGCTATCTCTTTGGTTGCTTGCAAATAGCTTGCTCTTGCATGTCTAGCTATAGTGCGGCACCATCTGTAGTAGGCAGAATGGTTCCGGCTGAAACCAACAATTCCGCTGTGAGATTTCGCATGACGGTTAATTGTTGGCTCAATGGTTATGTCAACGGCATTTCTAGATGATGGAACATCTGATCTGTTAACACTAAAGCCATTATTCTTCAACAGATCCTCTGCTCCTGGATGCGTTTTTTCCAGGTTCAACATATTCAACAAGTAGAACGCAGAGTATCTTGCACAGTTTGGGTGATCGAATTAAGCTGAAAAACAGGCTGCACATTCTTTGGAGGCTTGCTAGGTGAAGCGGCAGGCAATTCTCTTTAGTGGCTCGCTGGAACTGTAGAATCAGGCCTACCTTTTCCATGTAGCTCAGCTAAAACTGAGCTGTCTTGCCAAGCGCGCCCTGCCGAACAGTTTCTTTGAATTCATCATAACGGTCTAAGGACTTGTTACAGCTTTTACTTGCTAAACATGCTAAGAGGTTATCTTTGCACGGGTTCTTCGCAAGATGGTCTAATGTTGTAACCCCTTGCTCATCAAAAAGACAACCATGCAACGACTCGTAGACCTGAAGAAGAATTCGTTCCAAAGCTTCGTAGACAACCTTGTGCGCACGAAGAGCGTGGTTATAATGTTTGCCTGTCAAAACGTGCTCTATCGATCCACTTGCACAGGTCCCTGATTCGATGAGCACTTCTTCCAAACCACTACATCTCATTTTCTTTCCAAGGGCACCTGTGAATGCTCAGGTAAGATGAAAACTACTCATACGTACAATTACATCACTGAATTCTTCTTGGCCTCTGCCACACAAGAGAATAGGCTTTCTTGGCAACAGCGAGATCGAACTTTAGCACCGTGTATTGCTGATGTACTTCCCGTGACACCTGTTGTGATAGTTTTAAGATATGCTGTACGGTCGCATTTTCGGTGACGGGTGCAAAAACTGGAGCCATATAGTCAATAGCAGATTGCTGTACAGATGAATTCTTGCTTGTTTCTGTCAACGACACCCACCCTGCCCATGGAGGGACAACCTGAGCAGCGTGACGCAGGACCACCCCTGAACGACACAAAAACCACAGTGTCAGATGATTGAGCCCTGGTTTCATCCAGAGTGTAAGCTGCCTCTGTCTTAGAGACTGTTGTATTTGGCTCGACCTTGTTTTTTGCATAGCAGAGCTCAATGTTTTGTGAAGTGCATTTCGCAGATCGGCTCTTTGTTCTAGCCTGATAAAATTCTTCTGGGGATTCTGAAATGTTTTCTTTGGTAGCTGAAACTTCCTGGATGATAATGCCATGAGCAGTATGTGTTGTACCTGCACCTGATGGTGTTTCTTTCGTCAAGTCGAAGTTGTCCCAGCACAGGTGGGTAACTAAGTTTCTGTTTGGGCTGATTGTCGATGGGATAACACCTTGTCACTCATCTATAGCTTTGCACATAGCTGTTTCTAGCTCTTTAACTTGTGAGTAGGAAGCACAACGACCAAATCGATTAACCAGCGTTATGACTTCAGCACTACCAGTCAAGTGTCGCAATGTCATTCCAAGAAGAAGATGCTTCGGCAACGTCCACTTTCCATTCGTAACAGCTTTGCAATCTTGGGCAAAAGAAGTCACCAATCTTTGCCTATTTTCAGAACTATCACTCTTCACAGAAAGCAAACATTCTAGAAATTCCTCAAGGCATGAAGGTCGCCGTTTATTATCACTTACGAGGAAGTCTGCTTATTGGGGCCATGGCATTTCCTCAGCCTCAGCGTACGCAACCTGAATGGCCCTTCGTAAAATAGATGCCGCCTCTTGAAGTCTCTTGGTTTCAGAGGCTGCTGCTTCAAATGCTACTTCAATCGCTTCTTCGCCTTTGCTAATATCTGATGAATACACCAGCTCACTTTTATAATTTGGTTGCCAGAACTGAATTGAGCTTCCAAATCGCTTCTCTAATTTTGATTTTAAGTTTATCAGTTTTGTAATCAGGATTATAGCAGTCAGGGTTATTATGCAAAATGGAGGTAAGATACCGTTCTCGAAGCATCGACATTCTCTCCACTTTCCCCCCTGAGATAATTGATGCGTTTACATGTTCACATAAATTCTCAAATGCAGCCTTGTGAGCAGCCTCCACATCTGCCTTGGCCCCCTTGTTCTTCCTTTTTAGGTACATCATGCCTTTCTTCTGAACGAGTGTAGTTTTTCCGGCACGAGGCATGATAGTGTGCTTCTTTGGTAACTAGGTCAATATCCTTAATCTTGAGTAAAATGACTTCATCTTGCTTTGTCTCTGCGGCCCTCTTTATTGATTCTTCGGCTGTTTTGGTAACACATTTGACTAGCTGCGCCCCTTTTCCTGACTTTTTTATCCGGCCTTTGTCGCAAAAGAGACACTTGTCAGCTGGTAATAGCCTTAATGGTGTCGAAGCCGAATGTTGTGACACTCTGCGTCTTTTCACCGAACTTTCTCCGAACTCTGAACTGGTGTTAGGTGCTTCCTTTTTGCGCTTCATAATTCTGGACACATTCGTAAAACGTTGGTAACAAGACCTATGATATCCATATTGGGCTGGCACAAATGCACTTAATATATTTGAGCAAATATTATCTAGTCTGTTTTCACTATCTTGTGATTGCCTCACTTCAGCAGCTGCTTTGATTTTTTGAAAGCTAGTTTCTGTCATAACAGTAATACTTCTTTCCTTGACGTCGGCAAAATGAATGGAGCATCCTTGAACTTTCTTTTTTCTTTTTAGTTTTTTTGATTTTAGACTTTTGATCTTGAAAGCCTTTTCACCCTGAACTTTGTCTTCTTTTTCCATTAGAACTTTCTGAAGCAGTAAAATCCCCGAAATCGCCAAATATCAACCGACTAACACGTTTTGCTGAAAATAAAAGTCAGTAAGGTTTAAAGTTGGTAATCATTTAAAAAATGTCCTTGGCATAGATTAAGAGACAAGTATAATTTAGAATATTTTTATGAACAGTCTATTCAGGTAAGACTCTTTTTAAACAATCCTCACCAACACTGTAGAGTTTATTTTATGTAACAATGATTGAAGAAAGTTGAAGAAAAAAAATGAATGGAATTTTTTGATGAAAACTTTGTTATAATGATGTCGATTTTGACCTATTAAAAATCACGTTTTGAGCCCTGAAAATGCACCGGAATACATCTTTCGACGTTCAAACCCCCTCCCGTACCCTCCCCTACGTGCAGCTTTGCCGCACGGCGCCGCTCCGCGGTGCATTAGTGAGTCGGGTACAATTCAATTTCCTCCTGCTGCTTTTTATAAAAATGAAAACCCTGCTTGACATTTCTTTTGTTATTACTGGCCTGCCTGTGCGGCCCAGTCATAAAACGGGCTTTCGGTCGTCTGCGGCGAAAAACGGCCGCCCGGGGGAGGGAAGACACGAGGGTCTGGTACGGAGAAACGATGTTCTCACAAATGGTATCATATGAGTTTCTCTTGCACGGAGCCTTACACGGATACTTTTTGTACCTCGTCTCTGCTCCCCCTGAAAAACCCACAAGGCGTTGCGAACCTGAAGAAGGCTATTTGCGTTGTTCGAAGCGATTCGATCATGGGAGTCACTCTATAATTTTTTTATTGTTCGAGTTTAAGTCAGTTAGATGATGTTGGCGCTGGGAAACTCAGAGAAATGCTCGCGTTGCATTCAAACCGACACGCCGTTCACAGTAGGTTTACAATTAAAGATGACTGTGAGCGTCAGGTTTGGAAGAAGCACAATTTATGAGAAAAGTATTTCACTAGTTGACGACACTATGGCTGAAGACTTGATTGTAAGCCTTCGTAGTCAGTGAAGCGAACAACTCAGTTGCTGATGAATGGCAGATGAATCCCGATGTTACGCACGTCCATTCGCGAGGGACGTGACAACTTTGCCATGTTAGAAGACTGGCTTTTCCTTTAAATATTTCCTTCTATTTAATGCAACACACGCCACTTTGGAGGTCTAAATTTCGGATACTGAGGATAAAGAAGACACGGACAAAAATAGGGACTCTGAGAATTCGCACTCAAGTTTAAAGCTTCACCGGGACATCCCATCCGGGAGCTTCACAGAGAGCGACTTGAGGAAAATAGGAGCCATTACTGACAAGGTTTGGTGACTGAGAAGAGCATACAAGTGTAGCCCACGTTGAGGTTTCAGGGGATTTGCTTTTGTTTCTGTCTGTATCTTGTTAAGCTTTTATCATTAAATTTGTACATGATCTTGTGATCACAATTCTGTGTTTTCGCCCATTCAGCAAGCACGCTATATTGATGTCAGCATTAGCGAGTTTCAGAAACATGCCTTTGAAAGTTTTCAGCTCTCGTGATGATTCTTGATATTTCTTTTACCATTTTATGGAGATGTAAACTGAAGTCACCGCAAAATGGAAACTTAAAAAAGCGTATAATCCATTTATCTTGAAACATAACACACATGACTTATACGACCTTTATTTTCGTAAAGGTGTTTGACGAAACACAGTCAATGTGAACGAACACAGTCAATGTGAGGGGCAAAAACAGCATTAATATAAATGAACCATAGGGTTTTAACTAATATAAGGGTCAATTATTGTGCATTGAGATGAATCGCTTGAAAAGAGAGCCTTCGCTTGAAGATGTGATCAGAAGTAAACAAAGGCATAATAGTGCGTCACGTTCAGTCTTTTTAATATCCAAGGAGTCACTGTGAATAGTGTTTCCATATTGTTTAGCTGGCACAAAAACTTCGGACGAGTTATAAAGCAGCATAGTTATCTTCCACGAAGAAAAGTTAGTCTTGGGTGAGACAAACAGAACTGGTGAAAAATATCTTATCGATCGTTTTATCTATTTACATTGTTTTAAGTGCGTGCTGGTGAACGCAACATTCGAGCGAGAAATCTTTAAACTTTTTTAGGTCTCAAAATGTACAGGATTTTACTCCTTTAAGTTAGAGAAAAATACCATGAGGAAAATCTTAAAACTGAATATTTTTCATCTTGTGGAAAAAATAGTGCGTTTTCTTGTAGACTGTGGACCGCAAATTAGGATCGCACTTTTCACAAACATGCGAATTCTGAAGTTCAGAAGCCAACCGACGATTGCGTTCTTCGCTGCTGTCAATCATCTTAACGGACCTCTTAGGAAACAAAACTTTACTTCGGCCGTCGATAAAACCCGGAACACGGAACCTTCCGGAACATCCCGGAACATCCCGGAACATGAAAAAATAAAAATAATTTTCATGAAAAAAAATATAATAAAATTATAATAATAAAATAATTTTTGTAAAAAATAATAATAACGTAAAATAACAAAAGAAAAACGAAAAATAATCAATTAATCAAGAAAAAGAAACTGATATCCTCCGTGAGTATGAGAAAACAATATTGTGTCGCAACAAATTAAAATTTGTTGGGCGAGTGAGGGTTCATGCAAATGACAGTAACGAGTGAAGGTTTGCTTCTAAATTCAAAATGTATTAAAATGGGTCGCGAGGAGGGGGGATTTTTAAGCTTTCCTCACACAGTTACCTCTTGTAATTGTTTGCCGTGAGTTAATTATTTGGCGGTTATCCATTTACGGTTCTGCAATGGTCTGAAATGTCGGTGCAGTATTTCATGTCAAGCCAAGTCGGTAAGTAGCTCATTTCAAGCCAACATATAGTCTCCTTATTTATAACCGACATTTGCTTACTTGAGGTGCTTTGCTTTCTTTGAACATGAATTACTTACAGACTAGGCGGCTCTGTGAACTTATATAAGAAGAGTATAGGGGCTCCTGTCTTTGGATTTTAGTGGACAATACTCACATTCGTAGTAGTTTCTATACTGTTTACAGTCAGCATGATATTTCAGACGTCTCCTCTACTCGCAGGAGGAGTTTGGGGGGAGACGGCTAAAATTCAGGCTAACTGATAACAGTTAGAAACTACCGCTGCGCTACCACTGCCACGGCAACTATTCACGGTGAATCTGAATCTTTAATTTAATTATCCAAGTCCAAAGCGACAAGCCCCTAAGTTCTTCTTTCGGTCGCAAAACCGTAAATGGATAACCGTTAAACCACATGGCAAACCTTTACAAGAGGTGACTGTGTGACGAAAGTCTGAAAACCCTCTCCTCGCGACCCATTTTAATATATTTTGAATTAAGAAGCAAGCCTTCACTCATTAGGGTGACCAGGGTGAGTAGGATGACTGGGGACTGTCATTTGAATGGACCCTTACTCGCCCACTGCAAAAAATTCATTGCAGCAAAATATTGTTTTCTCATACTCGGAGATGATACCAGTTTCTTTTTCTTTCTTTCTTGGTTTGTTTCTTTGTTTTTCGTTTTTATGTTATGTTATGTTATTTATTTTGTTATTGTAAATTTTTGCAAAAATTGTTTTCTATCTATTGTTCTTTTTATTATTTATTATTATTATTATTATTATTTAGTTAATTAATCATTTTTTCATAAAAAAATATTTTAATTTTTTCATGTTCCGGGACGTTCCGGGATGTTCCGGAATGTTCCGGAATGTTCCATGTTCCGGGTTTTATCGACGGCCCTTTACTTCACGGGTTCAAAAGGTCATGGTTTTCGATCCGTTTTGTGTGTTTCTCTGTTTCAAGGTTCGTTGCTTGTGATCGTAATTATGATTGACGGCAGCGATAAACACAATTGTGAAGGTGACTTTTTAACTTTAGAGTTCGCATGTTTGTGAAAAGCGCAGTAAAGTCTCCGTGCAGTCAGTGAGGCCCCTGGATCAGGCGGGATCAATGGGCAGTTAACTGTCTGTTTTAGTATACTTCTGGTTTTCATACAATACAATATTTCTGTCTAGTGTAAATCAGCTCAGTCTCTCGCATTTTATGCTCCTAGAACGACAACAATTTCTGGAATTTCCGGTTACGTCAAATTAGTCACGTTATACTGTCACGCTATATTTTGGGCACAGAGGGATTGAGGGAAGGGGTGCGTGGAAATAATGCAAATTGTTTCCTGCTTAGAATTAATGGCTACCTTGTTTATTTTTATTTATAATGGTGGAATTTAAAAGTTATTATACAGCCCCCACTTAAAAATGGCACTCCTTTTTTTTGAATTGGTTACGAAAGTCTTTCAAAAGGGTACAATGTTCTGAACAGGGGATGAGTTAATGTTTCAGTCTCACATGAGATTCTGTCGCATGCAATGGTTGCCGACAAAATTTTATGGTAGCCTGAGTGTGTATAGCCACCCCCTTCCCTTCAGAAAACATAGCCCCTTTGTAGCCCAGTTAAAAATCGCTTTTCGGCGATTCTTGTTTTGATAAAAGACAAGTAATAATTCATTTTATAAAAGCTCTCCAAACAGAAAAGATATTGAATCAAATAGCTAATAACATGACTAAATTGTAAAATATTGAATAGACACGGCAATTCCTTAAAGACTTCGGTCAAAGCTAGTTTTCGGACTTTAAGTTAAGATTAACGATGACAAAAATGATCAAACAGTTTCATTTTCCGGACTTAAATAAATATAGCTGTTTTTACAGTGATGTCTAATTTGTTTGTTAATGTAAGATAAGTACTTATTCATTCAAAAGAACTTTTTACAGAGCAAAGAAGTATGATATCTTACTAACCTACCTTTTAGTTTTTCCAAAATGGCGTATCTGAATCTGAGTCTCTAAGGATTGTGGGATAGGAAAAAAGGTGGCGCGTCTTGAAATAAAATGCACGAAATGATTAACAAGTGTTTTGGGTGCAACTAATGTACCATAAGAAGCTTGAACAAAATAATTAACTGCAGTGCTGTGGAAAAATTATCGTGCTCTACTTTAGAGGACCTTACAAAGCGCTGTTGACGTCTCTCCGGCTTGAAAATATCTCATAAGCAGGAAACTAGGGATTACTCATCATTTAGTAGCTAATACATTCCCATTGGCCAGTAACTACCAAAATTTCACGTAGGTTACACATTTTCAAGAGTTTTTTAAAGAGTTTGTCGTAAGAGGTGTGAGTTACATATCCAAGTAAAGGCTAAATTAAACTTGTTACATGCGCAGTAGTAGTTTTTGGAACTTAAAAGTAAAGTACAGAATTTTAGCTTACATATGAGATTAAAAAAACGTTACCTTATATAACTCTCATTGTTATTTTTGTCGGTAATGGTGTTTCAGAAGAGGTTAACTCACCTCTTGGTGAGGGTAACCTGTGACTCTTTGCTGAGGTAAAGAATGTTGCTGCACATCCACACCCACCAGCCAATCAAGTGCAAACATGCATTTTTCAAATACCCTTGGGTGAAGCTTTGAAATGATACATGTCTGGAAAAATCCCCGAGGTGGCGGGGGAGGATTTCACTTTCTGGCCCACGGACTATTAATACTGTCTTGAAGAGGGAACGTTATCAAATTCCTGTCATTGATGATTTGTTGCCTGCCTTGACAGATGCACGTGTGTTTACAAAGGTTGATTTAGCCTCAGCTTTTTGGCATCTTGAGTTAGATCGCGAGTCTAGCATGCTCACGACATTTGCAACGCCATATGGGCGATATCGTTTGCTTCGTTTGTCGCTTGGTCTCAGTGTTTCAAATGAAATTTTTCAGAAACGTCTCCACCAAGAGCTACAAGCTCTCCCGGGTGCAAAGTGTATGGCACGTGTGAGGCTGATCATGACAGCAATTTGGTTGGATCCATGCGCAGATGTCAGCAGAAAGGTATCAAGCTCAATGCCGAGAAGTTACAGTAAAAGTGTAAAGAGGTTCCATTTCATGGGCGCCTGCTAACCACAGAGGGTCTAAAGCCAGATCCAGACAAAGTGAGAGCACTCGTCGATTTGCCACGCCCAAAGGACCGAGATGATATTTTACGCCTGAATGGAATGGTCAGCCATCTTAGCCGTTTTCTACTCCACTTATCTGCTGTAATGAAGCCTGTACGAGATCGTACCCATAAAGATGCAGCATGGTGTTGGGATGACTTGCAAGAAAGGGCTTGGAATGATGTCACGAAATTGATTGCATCAGCACCCGTTCTAGTTTACAACAAGCCCACTGAAGTGCTTGAGATCCAGTGTGATAGCAGCCAGGGTGGTTTAGGTGCAGCTTTAATACAGAATGGTCACCCAACTGGCGCGTATGCTAGTAGAGTCTTAACAGAGAGGGAATCTCGCTATGCGCAGATTGAAAAGGAGATGTTGGCAATCGTGTTTTTAGTAGAAAAGTTTAAGGATTTTACCTACGGTAGAAGGACTGTTGTCCATACTGATCACAAGCCACTTGTGTCAATTTTCACGAAACCACTTCATCGCGCTCCTAAGAGGTTGCAAGGAATGTTGATCAGTTTGCAAAGGTATTATTTGGTGGTCCAGTACGAGAGGGGAGGCAGAATGTTTTTAGCGGACACGCTCTCTAGAGCTCTCTAGAAAGCGCGTGAGTGTCTTTATTGGCCTGGGATGACAGGAGAGATCAAGAACTATGTGTCAACATGTGAAGCCTGCAGAGAGTACGAACAGGGTCAAAGAAAGGAAACACTCACCAGCCACGAAACACCTAGTCGTATGTGGTAGTTCGTTGCAGAAGACCTCTTTGAGTTGAATGGAAAGAGTTATCATGTGACTGTGGACTATTTTAGCGATTTCTTCGAGCTCGACCATCTCAGAAGTACTTCCTCAGTCTACGTCATCAAGAAGCTTCAAGGTCATTTCGCGAGACATGGTATTCCCGAGCAACTCGTTACCGATAACGGGCCACAGTTCGTCTCGCGCGATTTCCTGAAGTTCTCTAAAAAGTGGGATTTTGAGCACAGAACCAGCAGTCCACATCATAGCCAGTCGAATGGAAAGGCTGAGAGCGCCGTGAAGCAAGCCAAGAAAATTCTGTTGAAGTGCGGCAAGACTGGTTCAGACGCGTTTCTTGCTTTACTGGACCACAGAAACACACCGCCCGCGAATATGCAAATCAGCCCAGCACAGCGGCTATTTAGCAAAAGGACAAGAAGTCTCCTGCCGATGACTGCCGCATTATTACAGCCATCTGTTTCAGATGAGGACGTGACCCATATAGAATAGAATAGAGAAAAGAAAAGCCCCGGGACATCCTTAAAGAAAATGTGATGTTGTTGTTGTTGCTGTTGTTTAATTAAAATAGTACGTGGACATTCGAATTCGCTTAAAAGTAAAGAACCTTCTCCCTTCCTGAGAAGGTAGACTGGTTGTGCCTAAAAAAAAATGTCATAGAGCTTAAGCAGGGGCACCGAACGACTGTTTTCTGTAAAATATCTGTTCGGAGAAGCAAAAATTGCCTACAATTTTCTGTTACTTGAGGAAGGCTAAAAATTTCTAGACGGCCGTTCATGTACAGTTTTCGTAGCTTATCTAATTAATTCCCTACGATTTTCTAAAGTTTAGTTTTTCACATTTCAGTCCCCAGCTTAGCCTATTTTTCGTAGAAAAAGGAAATCTAAAATTTTCGGATTAGAAGATGCGATGGAGAGAGGAATCAGAAAAATTCTCACTTTCGTAAAACCTAAAATTGCATCTAAAATTTTCGTGAAAATAAAACTGAGGCCCTAAGTGATTTGGAAAAGATTCAAGTTGCCCTAGGACGACCGAGCAGATACAACTTTTATAGCGCCGATTTGAAAGTACTCTGGATAAGCGAAAAAGTGTTTTCAATGCATTTAGGAGGTAACCGTGGTTGGGTGCCCCTGCTTCGCGGCTTATATTTCAGTCACGTCTGCCTCTTCTCTGCCTTGAATATGGATATTTCACCGATTCTTGTTTTTTAAGCTATCCCACTGTATGCGACCAAGAGTCATAATAGAACAGAGAGGGACTCTCACAGTCACGCCTTTGGGATATCTTAATTTCAAAAAAGTTATTTTTAGAACTATGCTGACCATGCGGAAACAGTTTCCGGTAAACTGGTTGACTTCCGGAAGATTCAGCGCGCCAAAGCAAGGCGGGGTCAATAAATGAAAAAAATGGCTGCCTGAGTGCAGGGACGATGAGGAGGGTGTGTACTTGATAAGTTGTCCTTCTTCAACGAAGAACCTACCATAGAAATTGGTTAAAACTTCTACACAAACGGATCCTTTACAAGAAACGGTAGAAATACAGTTAAAGCGACCGCGTGGACCATCGTTTTTGTTGGAACAGCTGGAAAGAGGACAAGTAGCATTGCGGCCAGGATAAGCATTGAACACAAAATGCGGATCCTAAAAAGACGACCGTACAAGCGACCGTGTGAACGTATTTTCTGTTGAAAAAGGAAGGAAAAAACGTATAAAGGTTTCTAGTATTTTTCTCAAGGACATGACCAGGAATCATGTGGAAAACACCTTTTCCTGCTTTGACGGATATTTTGTACTGTGCTTCACATTGGACTTAAGCACTTTAATATTCTTGAACACGAGGTGAATAGAAGCGGAATATTCGCGGCGAGGTTAATATTCCTAAAGCCACTATTCACCAAGATTGAAAATCAGTAAGGAGACCATTAAAGTTCAATTTGATTGACGGTTTTGACGGATCAACTCGTGTGTAAATCGGTATGTGCAAAAGTTTGATGATTTACAGAATTTTCAAACATTGCAAATCAAATCGCAGTTAAAAAATCCTTTCGCAAACAATGGCCTAATGGGTTATATGGAATCGCCAGAACTTTAAATTCTGCTTCCCAGCCTGTGAAGAAAGGAAGAGCTTTGTTTTCATCTGCCGACTCGCCAAGTCAGGGAAAAAGGTTTTTTGTGCAGCTTGTGTTGTTCTTTAATAAGTGCAGACAATGGTTACCCGGTTGCTCGAGGTAAGGAGCCGTTTCTTTGTAGTTTTCTTGACACTGAAATCTCGAAATTTCGTAAAGATTTGCTTTTATTTTTTTTGGTCATAAGTTGAATTTGATTTCTGGGGAAAATTCGCCTTTGAAGGAAATGTTGAGTTTACAAAACCACCTCTTCCATTTTTAAACTGTAATTGTCAACATTCCAGCGAGCGAAAAACATTGCTCAGTAAAGTTAACCGGAAAACGCTCTTTTGAATGCTTTGAAGTCTTTTCTTACCTTCAAAAAAATAGACCCTAGGATTTTGCCGAATTCTGAAAGGTTCTTGCTCTAAAAAGACTGGCAAAACACCGAGCTAACGCATTATTTACTCGCGAGGCTAAAACAAGATCACCGAGTGTGTATCCTGAAAACGAGTTTTGCTTGTAAAAGCTTTATTTGTGTAAGGTTATTTGTGTTTTTTCATGTTGCAAACGGTGTTGAAATAAATACGACAGTATGATAATCTCATCTGGAGTTTATTTACTTTAAGTGGTTTTACCAAGCCTCATATTTTCCTCATACACCTGTAATAATTAACCTTTACAGATCCTGCACCACAATGTGTAGGTAAGAACAACCCCAAACATTAATGTTATGTGTGTTAAATAATATAAGCTTGCGGCATGTATAATAAATGTCGGGGTTTGAATGCAAATCGTACCACAGCATAATTCAAGCTTCAGGCATTCAAGGATGCATAGGACCTTTTGATGTCGTGTTTGCCCCTTATTGACCTAGCAAGTTTTTACCTATTTTAGTAATTAAGCACTCATGGTTTTAGGTGTCGGCTGCTGAATGTAGTCTTTTCTTTTTTTCGTTATAGAAAGTGCTCAAAAGTTTTAATAAAAACTATATATTGCAATAAGTTCAAGCTGTGTATAGCTTCTTACTGAGTTGTGTCTTATTTTTTATACTCCCCTCCCACACAGAAAAAAATACAAACTTAATTACTCATTTTCTATAGTGAACGGCAAAACCTGCCGGTATATTTAAATATAAGCAGACCCCATATTAAAAGTTACATCCTATGTTAAGCAGATGAATAGCTCATTATGTTTGAAAAGTTTCTAACCATATTTTCAGACAAACAAAAAAATGTTTTCAAAAATAAATGTATCCATACCCATTTTAAGGGGTATTTTCTTTGTGTTCAAAGGTTTCAACCTGCAATCATAAGAAGCTATAAGAGCTGCAAACAATAGCCAGCTGAAGAAAACTTTACATTAATTTTTTGTTCCTGGCATGCCTGTTTTATTCAGACTCACAAGAATTTGTCATAAGGATTCATATACATGCTGCATTGCAAAGTTTTCTTGATTTTGCTGCCTAAACCAATCAGAAGTATAGTACAGACAATAGTAAAGTGAGCACCTTTTTGCATTTCAACATGTTTAAAAGTTGACTTTATTGATATTAATGTTGCATTCTAATGCTCTTAAAGCCTAGTCTGCAGGCAGAGCAAGTTTGTGTAATCTTTTGCTTTAAGGCATCCTGCACCATGACACCCCAATCTTTCCCTTTAAATAATCTAGTAAACTCACATGTTGGTCTGCACATTATGATTGATCAGGCCTCATGCAACCACTAAGACATCACAGGAAATTGAGGCTGTTATTATCAGTTAAACTGATCAGTATTTGAGCATATGACCTTCATTGAGGAAGACTTTAAGTTAAAAAAGGCAGTATAAAAATCAATAAGAACGTCCTTTGGTCACACCTTGACCTCTTAATTAGGTCAAGTTTCTTTCATTGGTGAGTTAATCAATTTATGCACCTGCATGGGTTGCATTGAGAGAGACATTCTGGAGTAATAAAACAGTGTGTGTGACTGAATCAGTGTACCTATTCATGCCATGGCTTGAAAGAGGCAATGTCAAGGAAAGCATCTAAAAGGAGACAAATTAATATTAATGTAGTGTGTACGATAACATGTGTGTCACTCAGTTGGTCAGATTCTTCCCAGTATTCCTCAAATTTCATATCCCACATGCATTGGCAGCCACATAGTTTAACAAAAGTATAAAAAATAATAAGTAAATAAGTAAATAAATAAATAAATAAATAAGTGCTCCCTTGCCCCAAAATATAGAACTTGAACTGTTCGTCAGACTTGTACCAGAAACTCAGTTCTCTCTTTACACCCTCACTCATCCTTCTTTTTACCATCTATTTTTATGCATTAAAGGTTGTTATAAATAATAAAAAAATACCTGTATAATTAGAATTGGGCGGGCATCCACACAAACTTTGCTGCTTTCTGCTTATAGTCTTTGAACGGTCGTAATTCGACTTCATATATATTTTACAGATTGTTCTTTAAGGGGGTCTTAGATTTCGTAATAACGAAAACTAAGAGCTAGAGGTCTTTGCCTTCGAAATTACGAAAACTAAGACCCCAAAATTTACCGTTAAATTCGACCTAAATCTGGGTGGAAAGAATCGGACAGAAGATACTTTGACAGATTAGACCTATTTCCATTACAATTTGACTTCATATTTCGACGGATTTGAATTTAGGGGGTCTTAGTTTCCGTAATCTCGAAAACTAAGAAGGGTCTTAGGTCTTAGTTTTCGAGGGTCTTAGTTTTCGTAACACCCGATAACAAGCACACAGTCAGCATGATTTTTCCTTTCTTTCTTCTAGTGAGTAAAAGACTTGGGAGACAAGACTTCTCAAAACCAGTCAGCAAAACTCATATAGCTGACAGGTCTTTTCCTTCATACGAGTCTTTTAACTGCTTTCTTCTATTCTCCTTTCAAGCTGAAATAGATGCCTTCAGTTTCTAATCGTTTTAAAACGATGAATTCTATACAGAAATCTCATCACGCCTCACTAACAACATATTTTTAAAGGGACTGGTTCACGATAATGCGCATGTGTGAGTTCTGACAGTAGCTGATTGTTTTTCAACCAATCGGAAGCAAGTTAGACCGGTAAATTTACAAAATTCAAATTATTGTCCGCGACGCGAGAGTATTTCCGGGCATTTGGTTTGATTTTATTTATCCCCACAATTCAAGTTTATTCTTTGCTACTCCTCAGATATATGTTGCAGCCGATAAGAATAAAATTTACAGCCCTGTCCTGCTTTGAAACAAACATTTACCAACGTGTATTTTTACGAGGTCGTACCCACGCTAACAAAGCAGTCACCGATCGGCAAACAAAATTTGTAAACAAACATCTTATTACTGTTCTCTCAGTTCGCCTTATATAAACCCAGAAATACCTACAAATAGCACCTGACCGGTGACAAAAACACACAACATATGAGTATATTGAGCATAAATTTCAATTGCTTATCAGCAAATGAACAAATTCATTCGCGTTGCATCGGGTCAGTGTTCCGCAAAACAAATGTTATCGAGTAGCACACATAAAGAAACTAGATTATAAACAGAATATTCAGGCAATAATTTATTTCACAAACATCAATTCTTAAACATATACGATCGTAAAGCAAAGATATAAGGAACATTTCAAGTGTACCAGATCGGTGAAGATAGCGCGGCCTGTTGCGGTATAACTACAGGTCGGAGTCAAAAATCAAATCAAAGTTGAACGAACTCATGCCTTTAACCATTTTCCAAGTGTCGTGTATTCTTTTCGTAAGCCACACACTACTCCTAGAACCATACCAGATCGATAGGCTAAGCTTCTCTATCTCCAAAGACTCTTGAGAACGTCCTGTTGCCGAACGGCCGCGATGCTCTTCTGAACCTCCATGATCAAAACATTATTTTTTGCGTCTTCTTAAAACGTAACCAGTCAAACGACACAACCACACGTTAATCACCACTACCGAAGTATAACTAGACCAGCCAAAGCGACGGATGTCCGAATAAAACGAAGGATTTTCAATGATTGTACCGGTAATGGCGATTTCGAATTTAGTGTTGACCCGACAAATTTATTCTGAAGAGACAAACGGCGCGCATGCGCATTATCGTGAACCAGTCCCTTTAAATGATTACTGAAAGATCAATTAAGTTACTTAGTAGCGTGATGTTGATTTCAGCCAATCGGAGTAAGGTATGAAGGCTGTGATTGACATGTTTTGAAGACGGACCAATCAGGATTTTAACATTCGCCTGTGGGATCTTAAAAACGAGAAAAACAATGGTCTCCTGGCAGGCATTTCCCTCCCTCCCTCCTCGCACGCCCCTCGCGTTTCTCTCGCACATAAAACTCCCTTTCCCTTCCCTTTCAAACGCCTACCACGCAGGCTAGTGCGGAGCTAGAGTGATAATTTAGATGGTTGATGCTATCGCCCGAGTCGCGCCGCAATAATAAACTCCTTTAATTACCAACGTTATGTTCTGCAGCTTAAAAAGTGTATCACTGCAGAAATCTGAAACACCCTGAAACACAAAAGGAACGCAAAACCAACACTTATCGGCGCAGTTGATGGCGGCACTGGGACAATAGGAAGTCATGTGGCGAAACTAATTTTGTACACATCTTTACCCCTAGTGTGCATTTCAAACAGAAATCAGAGGTGTCTGCGCAAAAAAACTTTCTTCACAACGACTTCAGCGATTATTTCCTATTTTGCACGAAAAGGGAAGCTTTTATTCACGAACAGCGATCAGATCGAAGCAGACCGATTATGCGAACTTTCAAAAAAAGTAAAAAAGAGTGTACACTTTATGAATATTTAAAGAAAAAAAATCCGCAAAAGACGGACTTGGAATACACTGTCCAGTTTCTTGCATGATGTTAAAAGCAGTAAATTTACATCAGAAACCACGAAAAAATAGATCACAGAGAAAGCTTGAATTGAAATACCAGGGAAAATATCCTCAAAACAGAACCAAAAATCACTCCACAAACCCAACGCCATTTTTTCTTGCCCGACCGACCGAAAAATTGTACAGGAATGGCCTTGTGTGACATTGTAACATTTCAAACAGTTAAACAGAATTTGCAACACAGTCGATTTTTTTTCGGGAATAAAAAACTTGTATTCACGGTTCAAGATAAACGGCATTATCGCAGTACTCCGTTTTTCCTACTGATGTCCAACTTGGCAAAACAACAGATCTTTAGTTGAAATGTGTCAAATGTAAAACAATTAATTGGATCAATGGGAGACATGGACCGTACGTCTGTTTTTTTTTCCTATTCACGTCCACCACGTCCACGTTCACAAATAAATATGACCGATTGTGGCCTAGAAAGATATATTGCATTTTAATGGAAAAGCGTCGGCAAATGCCGATGTTCAACTCACCGAAAGTCGCTACCAGGCATTATTCTATTTTAAACCTCTGCGTTAGTGAGTGGCAATTTCCATGCGAGTTCGCGCATTTTAATAGCTCTGCAAAAAGGTAGACTCCAACGATTGCATTGTTCGTTTATGACACATTATGACACATTTTACAACGCAATAAGAGTTTTTTTCCTTCCATTCTTGTTGGTTGGACCAGAAATTCATAATTCAACGCCCTCATTCTTGTTTTACGACATTTTATATTTTGTTTACAACAAGTTTTTTTTTAAATCAGTGTTTTCGAGTAACGTGTTCTGTTCGTGGTATGGGTTTCCGGGGTGTTATAAATGTAATTCTTCGAAAACAAATTGGGATGTCCCGGAGCTTTTCTCTATCTTTTTCTCTAGCTTTTCGATCCGTTTTGTGTTTCTGTGTTTCAAGGTTCGTTGCTTGTGATCGTAATTATGATTGACGGCAGCGAAAAACGCAATTGTGAAGGCGGCTTTTGAACTTTAGAGTTCGCATGTTTGTGAAAAGCGCAGTAAGTAACTTGGCCTTTAGGGACGAGTACAACAATAAAAGTGATGTTTCACGAGAGGGTTTTCAGCGCAGCACAGTGTTGCAACATTTTTGACAAAATGGTATTTGTCCAAGTAATTTCAATGCTGTTGCATTTTGCATTGTTATATTTCCCTTTAAAAATGTTGTTCCATTTTGCGCCAGTCTTTTTACATTTCGAGTTCAAACGTTGTTACATTTTGGATAAAAAGTTGATACAATTCGCTTTCATTTGCGGCAAAAGTTACAATGCGGCGTAACAAGCGATAGTTCTACGGAACTAACTTTACTGAAGTGATCGCTTAACCCTAACAATTCCGTTTCCTCCAAACAAGGTTAATCGGGACCCACCTTTAATTGGTACCTCGATCTTATTGGACAAAATACACCACATGATACAAACCAGCAAAAATCCTGCATTTACAATGAAAACTAGCAGAAATAGAGTTCAAGTCACAACTCGGCATGAAAGCAATAGTTGAGGCAGGAGGACGTTGTCTTGAAGGAAAAAGCAAACATCTGTTATGGTGTGTTTAAGGGTTTAAGAATGCCACAATAAACGGCGGGTTAAACAACAAACAACGATTAGAGTGCAAAACACTTTTATTTCTTTTATGACTTACTGAAATAAAATCACATAAGTATGGGCAACAAGGAAAAACAGGTTTAACATATTCAAAATATGTCTACAATCTAGAACTGCAAGTGTAGCTATAATAAAGACCTTGAAGTGAAACCAATAAGAAGCGAAAAGACCCGCAATCATCAAACCAGGAAGATAGTGAAACACAGGAATTGGCGCGTTTAAGGTATCACGCTCTCAACATGATAATCTATGTTTTACCTTTCAAGAAAGTACAGTCAAACTCCGCTTTACGTACACCAGCCTGATACGCACAGTTTTCCTTTTCCCTGGGAAAAGAAAGCCCTTAAATTTCCTCTAAACTCTACCCGCTTAAAACAGACATCCCGTTCATACGGACGCTTTCTATGACCCCAGAGTATCCGTGTTTACGAGGTTTGGTTTGATTTAAAAAACGCTTCTTTACCCATAAACAAGGCAAATATAGAACGTCAAGGCATTACTCTTGCCGAGTTTACACTCTTATTGACTCTTACTTTAATATACACCTATTTCGATAAAGGTTGCTTTGGGATTTGGTCATTGAAACGCAGAAAACAATGCAATGCTTTGCTTGAGTGACCACTAAACAATGGCTTCAAAGACCAAAGCACGATTCCCACAACAACCTTTATTGAAATAGGTGTATATAGGCACAGGTGGTCAAAATGTTCAAAACGTTGCAATGTAACCACTCGCCGTTCCACTTGAAATTTGAACATTTTGACGTCATTTCTGTGGTCTTGAACTATAATAGTAGCAATAATAATAATAATCACTTTATTTGTATAGCGGTATATACAAAAGCTCTATATCGCTTTACAATCAAAAAAAAAAAAAAAGAAAACAACTAACTAACAATAGCACCAAAACAAAAAGTCAATCGAAAGCGAGTCTAAAAAGATAAGTCTTCAATCTAGATTTAAAAACATCAACTGATCCACTTAATTTAATGTCTAAGGGAATATCATTCCAGTACTTTTGGGCAGCGACCGAAAAGGCTCTGTCCCCATAGCTCTTCAGGCGCACATTCGGTACTTCTAATAACTGTTTGCTAGCTGACCTAAGATTTCTTGTAGGGTTATATGGGACTATAAGTTGACTTAAATACGGAGGCGCCAGATTATTGAGAGCTTTAATAGTTGACAGTAACACTTTAAAGGTAATTCGCAATGGACATTGTTGACTATTCGATAATACTGAACATATTTATTCAGTTTCACAGTTAACTGCTATCAATGCGCGTAAAACATACACGTAATTATGCTAGAAGAGTTGATTTTTACAGGTTAGAGTTTCAAGATAATAATTGTAGAGGAGCGTTCGTATATGGAAAATGGTTCGCACTTTCAGTTTTACTCAACCAAAAATTGGCTTGTGTGACCATGGTTGTTTTTAGAGTTTGTTAACAGCAAAAAGCCTGCCTGTTTATTTGTGCACAATATAAGCTTAGCTTTTACTGGGCCTTACCTAAAGTATAAGTGCTTCACTAACGTACCACCACATTTTAACAGACCATTTCAAAAGACATCGACCTAAATGAAAGAAATATACGATCTGTTCGGCGCTGCTATGGTCGTTGCTAAAGGTCTGAGAATTTAACCTTTAAGTTTAATCACAGAGCTGTTACTGTATGTCCGCGTCGCCATTTCAGTGTTAATATTAAAGGCTTTGTTTACACGAGTCTGTCGAGAGTTTGTAGATCCGTTACAGGCTCTTGTCCATGCGTGTACGACCATCAACGGATATTTTCGTAGACAGTCTATCGTGAATTAAATTTCCTTCTTGTGTGATCGAAACCCTTACTAGCTAGCTAGATTTGTGACTCGTATGAAGATGCCTCACTATCATTTTTAGTTCAGCTGTTTTGTGTGTAAACCACACGGCTTCTCAAGTTTTTTTTGTTATTTGTATATAATTAACAATATTCAATGAGTCGCTTTGGGTCTTACCCAGTTTACAGTAGTAGCTTATTTATCACGTGTTGTCGGTGATATAAAATAGCTACAAAATAGCTTTAATTACTTTATATAGAAGTAATAAGAGAAAAAGTATCATGGGTACAACCCAGATATTGCTTGATCATTGTTTTATAGCCTGCGTGCAAATGTCTCTTTTCTCCTTGCTTTCGAAGCTATTTCAGTGACGTCTGCACGAAGGCAATGGTTTGGTTGCTAGGTTTTGCGAGCTCCAATGTAACCTGGCTATTAGTGTTGATTTTAGAACTGAGCGGTTTTCCGCGCGCTGATTGGTCGACTATGTACCATGAAAAAGACAGAACGCCGTAATTTGTTTTTCCATTCCCATCTGCTCAGGTTTCCAAGAAACTGACTGCACGTTAAAGAGCGGTGGAATTACAAAAAAATTAATTGTTTTTGGCGTGGGCATGTTACTTAATCAACTTAACACGGCAACAGATAATACATCATCATCATAGGGGAATATGATCCTGCAAATAAAAGTTAATAAAAGAATAATGTCTCTATTCAATGATGGGGGGTATAACATCTCTATGAGGGTAAGCTAACAGCCAACTAATCAGTAATTACCTTATGACTATTGCAAATTAAGGTCACATTGTAATTTGTTGTTCTTGCTATTTTTGCCATATTTGTTGCTCAATCTTTTCACATAGCATGAAAAATTCTTTTTACTTTTGCTATTTTTGCGAAATGTGCGGACATCTCGAAGCCCTTCTCGACCTTTTGTCTTTCTAAGTGTAGAATTTTGTGAAATTTGTTGTTCTTGTTATTTCTGCCATATTTGTTGTTCAATCTTTCCACATAGGAAGAAAAATTCTTGTTACTTTTGCGATTTTTGCGAAATTTGCGGACACCTGGAAGCCCTTCTTGACCTTTTCTCTTTCGTGTAGTATTTCGTTAAATTTGTTATTCTTGCTGTTTTTGCTACATTTGTTACTCAATCTTTTCACTTAGCAAGGAAAATTCCCGTTACTTTTGCGAAATTGCGAAATTTGCGGACTTCACTAAGCCCTTCTTGGCCCTTTCTCTTCGTAAAAGTAGAATTTTGTTATTCCTGCTATTTTTGCCATATTTGTTACACAATCATTTCACATAGGAATTCTTTTTAGTTTTACGATTTTTGTGACATTTGCTATTTCTTCTCTATTTTTCTGATAGCAGTTTTCTTTAAATCTTTTTTGCTAAAATTGCGAAAACAATTTGCTAGCAATTTTTTGCTAACAAGATCGATCCTGGACATAAGTGCACTTGGTATCTCCTCTTACACTTAGCATTAGTATCTGTAACGTCTGTGTCAATCAACAGCAAAGTTATAAAGAGACAAACTATAAAAAAAGTCTATCACAACTAACATTATTACAACTGTTATTGCTATTAGAATAACATACTCTTGCAGTCACTCAAGTAAGTCGCTAGAGCTACTTCACAGTACTTGTGGGATGAAAAGTCACATGGTCTCTACTCAGTGGACAAAAGCTACAGGCAATACAAAGAACTGATGGCCGGTTAGTTTATTTCCTAAAAATGAGGCAACGACTTAAGTCACATAAAAATTACTTGTTATTACTGGTTAAAATTTATGCTGAGGAATGTATGGAGTAAGTAGCATCCAGAAATGGTACAGTGATCAACCTCACCCATCCCGGATTTGCCAGAGTCATTGGTAACAACATGACAAACTCTTCCCTTTTTATTGTCAGTAAAACAAGAAAACTCAGGCATGATCACCTGTATCAGCAGCTTTTTCATTAACTTTTACTCTCTTAGAAACCATGTGACATTGCTTTTACCCCATTATCAGTATTTACAAAGTACTAATACATTACAGTGATGAAAAGCTCACTATTGGTATAAGAGCGGTATAGTGTTAGTAACAGCAGCAGCAGCAGCAGGTTATTGGCCCAGTAAAGCAAGCAGCAGCAATCACAACTCAGTCTAATGAAAGACTGAACTTCACTACTGTATGAGGTTACTAAATTAAGTATTTCCAAGAATATTTATTTCTCCGCTGACGTCTTTGATTTCTTGCAACAGCAACAGCCACGGCGTTTTTTCCACCATATCAAAAACGCTATTGATGCTAGAAAAAGAATCACTGCTCCGATTGAAATTCCTGCCTTTTCCCATCCTGTCAGAAGCAGAGAAGAAAAAAAAAAAAACCGGGATGAGACTGTCAGCTTCCATACTAGCTTATTACGAGAATATCACGTCAAGAAGTGAACTTTTCTTGTAGTAGACATTTAATTGAAGATTTTATCCTACCAGCTTCCTCAGAAAAGAAACAAATCACACAAACTGGAAAAACGATCGGCACACATACAAATAAAATAAAACTGAAACCCTATATATCAACAATAACTTTATACAACATGCAATAAATAATGTAAAGACACTGAAAACTAGGATATATCTAATATATTTCTTTTGTATGATGGTGATGGCTCACCAGAGAGTCTTTTCTTAGTTCCAGTGGCACGTGTTGTAGAAGCTTTAGTGACTGTGGTAATATTAGTGAAGGTAATATTAGTTAAGCCAGCTGTACTTGTTGGGACTTCAGTGGGAGGTATAAAACATCTACAAATCAAAAATAATAATAATACAGTATTAAGGAGGAGGTGATAAAAAACTGAACAAATCAGATACTAATTATACTGGCGTTATGGCCCCAGTAACACAGCAGCCTTGAATTATTATAATATTTCATTCTAGTCAATGGAAACAAGGGGTCGGTAAATACAGTTAAGAACTGGTTATCCTTAAAATTTACCACTGAATAAAGACACTTGAATATTTCTGTTACTGGCCAATTATCATCTTGTGCAGGTGATGCACCAAACGAATAAGTCAAGGTTTAACAATATACAGTACCGCTCAAAGTTAGTTACCACCTTCTCTTAAGACGCGAATCGCGTTGCACGCGACTCGATTCTCGTCGTGCGCTACGTGATTCTCATCGCGCAATGGCCTAAAAACTGTAAGTATCATGGCCAAAATTCTTGAGCGATTCCAAGAATCAGTGGTAAAGCTTTACCGTGACTGACACAAGTACAAATTATTACCTATGCGACCTGTAGACTGTTGAGTATAATTCGCTTTGTGAAGGATCGGTATTTACATGTTTGTGCAAAACGTGCTTTTAATAAAGTCGCTCTGCACCACCTTGAAAACTACATTTGTTCTAAAAACGTTGAGACGATACAAAATGTAGCTTCACTTGTAACTGCCTGCAGGTTTTGTTAAACATTGTAAAATAGGGTGTTTTAGGTGTTAATGGTTGTAGCAAGATTACTTAGAGTACACCAAAAAATTCATGAAAGACAACATGAATAAATAACATGCTAAAAAATGTTAAAAGGTAATAATTTAATCTGGAAATCTAGAGAAACAACAGATTAAAGGGAAAATTCCCCAGTGTTGCAATATATGCCTGTCAACAATCGGTTGCTATGGAAACATAAACATTGGCATACGTGTCATGGTAACATTTACACCCAACACTAAACAGTATGACAAATTGGACAGACTGGGTGATTCTGGAAAATTTCTGAAGTCTGGTTTTTGCAACTGCTGCATGAGCATTTCCCATTGTTCTTCCGAAACAAAACCTTGTCATTCTGCCCATCCAAAGGCCATGAGAATCTGGTAATATTAACTCCGGTGGTTTTCATGAATAAGATTTTCAGTCATTTTAACAACTGGTCATGATAACAAGGTGGTTAGACTGCATACAAACAGGGAAGTTGCATTGTAAGAGAGGTTGTACATATTAAAATGCTGACAGACTGACATTTTCTGCTCCCCTTACTACTATAATGCACCATATATTATTCCTTTTCTCGCTGTTTAAATTGTTATATTTGAGCAGCTGGCCGGCTACTTGCAGGGAGAGGTAATGATTATTTGTAACCTGAATAACAAATTTTCCATGTGGAAGGAAAAGAGCGGAATACCATCTCAAACTTTAAAGAAATATATAAATTCTCAAAATTCCTAGCACATCTTAAAAGATTTCTTACCCTAGATCCTCTTCACCTAAATAGAAAAAGAAAGGGAAAACTTGTATGTTATCAATTTCTGATTGTACAATAATTAAGCTAGAATTCATATATTAACCAATAGTCGAATTGTTTTTTTAAACAGATTACATTTGTATGTGATTTTCCTAAATTGTTTGATCAGATGCGTTTTGAGGTCATTAAAGGTGAATAAACTGTGCAAAACACATCCGAAGCCTGCCTGCCTATATGTGTATGTTACTTTATGGCAGCTATTATACTGGTAATCACTACTTATGGTACCTTCAACATATGTGGCATAACCAGCCATAAAACCAGTGCCATCAGAAGTATCAACATCATCAGAAGAAAAATGCAAACTAATGGCGGTCATATTCTTCATGACAAAAACATTTGATGGCAAAAAACAAATCTTTTTCCTGAACTCATAGCCTGTAGTGTTTGTACCTTTAGATGAATGGGAAAATAATGAGAAAATACCATTAGAAATGTGGGTAGAAGTGGAGACCTGCAGCTCTGTTTAAAGTGTGATTGACAGGTTATCATAAGTTTACAAACAGTTGTCTGTGTGCTAACAACAGGGAAACTAATATATTGATAGTAGAATTAAAGGAAAAATCAAAGAACAGTACCACAAGAGTTGCCGACATAAACTACAACAATCAATCATGTTCCTCTGCTTGTTTACTTCTGACTTACTATTTGTCACAGACATGTTCCACTTAACAAGATTACAGAGCTGGGTTCATTCTCAGTCAATATCAATATATCTTTATGGGCCTTGAATGAGTAAACATGTTCAGCTGTCATTGTACCTGTCCTCAGCAACTAACAATGGTGAAATTGTAGATTTACGTTGGTGTAATCTATTGTTTTATACCTTTTATTTTCCTTAGGTTCTCTGTTGTTTTCTTTCGTTTGCATTACTTGTTAGCTTTTCACTTTTACCAAAGATGAGCCAAAATAGTGATGTCTCACAAGCTTTTATAAACAAACTAAATATATTTTTAGTGACCGTGGAATAAATAAATGCAAAGCCTGGACCCTCTCCTTCCAAGTATTATGCCAATACAAAATTTTTGTTTCTGTTTCCGAGTTTTTTTAACATAAATCTTTTGTGTATGTTCAAAATTATACAAATAGCGACAAATTGGAACGATACTTGCGTACGGGGGCTGGAAATTTCCCACTGAAAAGTGCGTAAATGCCGTCCGCCATTACAAAGTTCGCAAAGCAATAGCCCGCGAGATCTCCGCAAAGCGGTCGTGCGTTTAACCACGTGGTTTATGCACTGTGACGTAGAAACATCAACCAAAAGATTCGCATTTGGGAAAAGTTTGTGAGTTTAGAGCCTTTTAACAAGACGTTTAAGATATCATCTCCGTCGGATTCCTCTTCCTGTACATCTGAAAGTGATCTAGAAAGTTTTACAGTAGACGAAGTGATGGGGGAATTGTCTGAATTTGCGCCGTACGACGACAGTTGCGAACCCCTTGCTACCGAGGAAGAAGCCGCGGACTACAACGAAAGAGTTCATCGCGAAGAAGAAAAGGAACAACAGTTTCAACGAAGATATTCGGGAGAGGTGCCAGCGAATGAATGGTATGGTATTATCATGGAATGTAGATTTATATTTTTATTTTCCAGTTTCAACATACCCGTCGTTAAATCGTGCGCGTCACGAACGCGACTGTGTGTTTTGTTTAAGTTTACAATTTCGTTGCTATGTGATTAGCTGTAGTCCTGATTTTATGCTATAGTTTTATTGAAGAGGTCAGACAATTAATAATATTATACATACGTATTTTTCTTGTGTTTGACGAATTTTTCACATTATTTTGCTGGTGTTCGTGCTCGAACTGCTCTATCAGCCTTGTTACAAAAGCGCAGGAGTGCATTTGCTGCAAAGAGATCGATCGCTGCGAAGAGGGCATGGAAGAAGCCATTGGAGACCGGACCGTATGCATAACCCTCCATCCAGGGTTTGAAAGCGTCTGCTTAAACCGCCACGTATTAGAAGTGGCTGTACTGGGCCTAAAAACGCGAGCTGGAAAGTCGTACACAACTGTTCGTGGGCAACGCAACAAAAGTGATAATGAGTAAGCTGGGGTATTGTTGACTTTGTATCGGAACGATCGAACCTTACGTAGCATTGAATAATTGATACATCTAAGCTCATCGCCGTGGACTGATCTCATAGAATCGCATTTTTTATTTTCTAAATGGCTTTATTGCCCCAACTGCTTATTTTTAAAAGGAGTATTTATTTATCTCCATCCAATCCCTCCTTGAATTAACAGTGATCTCATTTCTCTAACTAGATTCCTGAGGTCTGTGGCCTATCGCCAATTTACAAGACTGCTGTGGAGTTATATTGCTAGTTCCAGGCGATACCCCTTGCCCTGTTGTGCCTACAATAAAATCAGGAAACAATTTCCGAGTCAAAATGGCATTATCGTGAATTCGAAGATGAAGAAAATGAATAATAAATGCACTGTTTGTTCTTGAAGAGTGTCATGTATGCCATTGGGGCCAAGAAGGACCTACAGTAGTTGCTTGAATACTTGTCCGTAAGCAATTAATTTTATGAGCCAAACTTCAGAATTCTCAGCCACTTACTCGCTTTTTGTTGAATGACAAACTTGCCCACTGTGTGAAGCCCTGTTCTTCTAGCATTCAGTTAAACTCAAGTTTAGTGGCTGGGAATTCTGATGTTGCTCCAATTTTCTTGTACACAAGTAATAAAAATTAAATCGAATTCAGCCTGAATTTAATTACAGTTTTAATGTATCGTTTCTTTCTTTTCATTCGGCTCACAGAGCACTGCAAAACTTAATAGCAGGTTACCTGCTGGAAACTTTCCTAGCAGGTGACTCTTACAGACTTTTGTCTGGCTACAGTTTCTGCAGAAACTTTCTACGGTTAACAAGGTATCTGCCTGTGACACAGAAAGTCTGGGTTTTGAAAAGAAGCACAAGTGGCAGAACTGAAACAAAAGAAGAAGTTTGGAAAGGAAAACAATTCCCTTCGGTTCCTCTCGAATGTTTTTTCCTTGTAGATCCAACCTGTAAAAAATGATTGAAAGGAAATACTCATTTAATCATAGCATCTGAAATAATAAAATAACAGTAAAAAAAATGATTATCATTTTTATTGTTTTTCTCAGGGTGTTGCCAGCTTTTCAACTTGTTGTAAACCTGGCTAATTGTGGGTTGGGATATTATTCTCACATACATCCTGAAAAATGCTTTTTTGATAATAATTCTGTTGATTGCACACATGACAACTTTGAGCCCTTAAGCTATCTAGCCCACCCCAACGATGCATAATTTATTACAAGTGGTTGAGTGGACAAACCAAACATTTTTAGGCTTGGGACTTCCAGTCTATGGGCTGGCTATGCCTCTTCTTTTTTTTTTTTTTTTGCAATTCTTATCTGAGTAAATTAAAAAACAGTTTTCATGTACTCTTGTTTCTAAATAGATCCTCTCATAATGGAAGTTAGTTTTAGGCCCAAATCACTTCCCAGAGGATACTTAGAGCTAAGATGTTAAAATGCAATAAATTTTGCATCTTTGTATCGTCTTCCTTTAGTTTTTTATATGCATCTTCGATTTCTTCAGGACTCCATGTAGGGTCTTCATCACACTCAAACTCCTCATACGCGTCATCCTGCATTTCCTGCTCATCTTCTGATTCATCTTCTGATCTAGCCCTATAACTCTGTCTCATTTGTTACTGGCCATGGATCAGTTTGAATAGCTTAAACAAATGGAATTAAAAAAATTATATCACCATTAAAATTTTAATTATTATTAAATAATCAAATATTGATGAAATGTAATAAAAATATAAAGATAGGCAGTTATGCCTATATGACTCATCAACATCAATTATTGTTGACCCACCAGCATTCACCATCAGCAACTGCTTCGGCTCTTGTATGCTCTTAAAGGTTTCAACCCACTGATCTTGATTGGAGATTAACTTACTCTTCAGTCTTGTGACTTTGCCCCTTAACTGAGTCACCTCACTCCTCAGGGTTTTGCATGTTGTTCAATTCCCAGCATGTCCAGTTGGAGTATCCTACAAAAAACAAACTTTCAACATTAACCCTTTAGGCCCCAATATCTATATGCAAATTCTCCAAACTGATCTCTATACATTTACTTAAAGAATGAGTTGAGTTTGTCGGAGACTTCATGTTATGTGACAATATAGTGACACGGATGTTTAAATTAGATCTAGATTTTATGAGACAATGAACACTTTAGCTGCAAGAATTGATTGACCTTTTTCTGATTATCGCCTAGCAACAACCAATCATATCTAATGTATACTAGTATGAAATCGAGCGTTTTTTTCCATGTTTGAGAGAGTAGCTCTTGCACAACTGCTGTAACGAGCGAATACAAGTGAGCCAGGTGATTAAATACAATCGACTCTACTGATTGTCTTAGTGTAGCTTTCGTTGATCTGGAAACCCTAGTGAACGGGGCAAAGTTCTCAACAAGTGGCACCTCCGACGGGACTGTAGAAGGATAAGAACAACTGTTGTAAGTATAATTAGTCCTGATTTTCTGCCCGTGCGAAGATGGAAGCGACCCAAGCAAATCTGGATATCAAGGTCACACAGCTGAAAATGAGCATTGGAAAAACGAACACCATCGTAGAAGCAGGGAAGGCAGAAGCGATCGAGAGACATCTTTCCACCTTACGGTCCCTCACTACAGAAATTAATCGAATGCGTCTAGAAGTGGAGGCGACAAAACTAGCAGCGAAGGAAGAGATTGCCGACATCGAGGCGTGGAATAGCGGGATTGACGCACAACTGGAAAAGGCAGATTACGAAGTGGATAAAATGCGCACATGGGTCGATGACCGAAAAAGAGAAGCAGAAGCAGTTGTCAAACAAGAAGAACTTAAGTTCCACAAAGCGAAGATACAGATGCAGGCAGAAATCCAAGCTACGGCACACCCCCAAGAAGCATGACGACGCCAAGCGACATACAAGCTAAGCTGCCTAAACTGACGATAACGAAGTTCGACGGTACCTACAAAGACTGGCCACGATTTTGGGGACAGTTCACTGAAACAATCGATAAAACGAGCGTTCCACCGATCACGAAATTTTCCTACCTTCGAGAACTATTGGACTTCAAAGTAAAAAGAACGATAGAGGCGTTGCCCTTCACAGCAGAGGGATACAATCGGGCGAAGAGTATCCTAAACGAGAGGTTCGGAAAGGAGTCAGAAATCGTCAAAGCCTACATCAAAGAGATTCTGGATCTCCCCTCAATTTCAAGCGCAAACCCGAGGAAAATTGGTGAATTTAGCGAAAAGCTAACGTATTGCGTGCAAGCTCTACAGACATTAAACAAACTGGAACAGGTCAATGGAGCGGCCTCCATGACTTTAGACAAATTGCCAGCGATCCGTGGAGATCTCGTCCGGATCGACCCAAGCTGGGAAAGCTGGGACCTTGCGAAACTTTCAGAGGCAGTTCGATTGTGGACCAGGAGGAATCCGGCAGATACAAACCAGCGCGAACAAACAGAACAACAAACAGCAAAACAGAACTTACGCCAGCAGGCAAGAATTTACCACACGCGTCGTGGCTCCGATTTAAAACCCCGCTGTTGGCCTTGCGTGTACTGCGGCGAAGATCACAAAGCCGTCGAATGTACAAAAGTGACAGATGTCTCTGATCGCAGACAAATTCTCCTCAACAAACGTCTGTGTTTCAACTGCACCGCAGGGAACCATCGCGCCGTCTATTGTCCCAGCAAATCCGCCTGTCAGCAATGCCGCAAGCGTCACCACACGTCCATTTGTGATGCACCCAGGCAAGAAACTAATCAGCCAACACCTACGAGAGGGGTCGCCTTGACTACAAACCAAGTCGGAGAGGGTTTGTTTCCTGTCATCGTGATAGAAGTCAATGGCATTAAATGTCGAGCACTCATCGATTCAGGAGCTGGGAGCTCATACGTATCAGCGAAACTGATCGAATTACTTCGCCTGAAGCCTGCTGATATCCAGACAAAAACAATCGATATGCTAATGTCTTCAAAAGTTGCCAGACTAGAAGTCTACGATCTTGAATTACAATCTGTTGACCATCAATATTCGCTGTCAGTCAAAGCGACCAAAGTAAACAAGACAGAACTGTTGTCTATTGACAACCCTAATTATCGCACGCTAATTGAAAAGTACTCACATTTGAAAGGCGTGCATGTCAACGATGATGACACGAAAGCATCTCTTCCGGTCCACGTGGTGCTTGGCAGCGGAGAGTATGCCAGAATCAAAACTGAAACGAAACCGAGAATCGGACGAGAAAATGACCCCGTAGCGGAACTCACCAGGTTCGGATGGTTCCTTATGTCCCCTGGAAAGGAGTTCGACAAAAACATCATGCTGTTTACCCAAACAAGTCAAAGCGACTATGAAGACTTGTGCAAACTAGACGTCTTGGGATTACGTGACGTGGCCGATCATGACCAGGCAATGGTGTACGAAGAATTTAAAGAGCAATTAACGCGTTCGCAAGAGGGCTGGTACGAGACTACCTTGCCGTGGAAGGCAAATCACTCACCACTACCCTCAAACAAGGAAGGCAGCCTCAAGCGACTTAAGAACCTGACCAGAAAACTCCAACGTGAAGATCTTACTGTCAAATACAATGGTATTATTCAGGAGCAGCTGACTGAAGGAGTTATCGAAAAGGCACCCCCTGTTTCCCAGCCAGAAAAGGAGTTCTACATCCCTCACAAGTGCGTAATTCGCAAGTCCGCTGAAACCACAAAGATGAGAATTGTTTATGACGCCTCTGCCCGAGCGACACCCAATTCCCCGTCCCTGAACGACTGTTTGTACTCAGGACCCCCACTTCAGAACAGACTATGGGACGTGCTCGTCCAACAGAGAGCCTACCCAGTAGTCTTAGCGGGAGATATACAGAAAGCTTTCCTACAGATTCGAATCCATGAGAGCGAACGAGATGCACTCCGATTCCATTGGCAGACTGACGGCACCTCTGAAGTGGAGACTTACAGGTTCACACGTGTGCTCTTTGGGCTTGGCCCTTCGCCTTTTCTGCTGGGCGGTGTGCTTGAATACCACTTCGATAGCTGGGCGCAGAGATACCCAGAAGAGGCTGAACGGTTGCGCCGAAGTTTCTACGTAGACGACTTGTTAACAGGCGGTCAAAACGAGCAGCAAACTAAAGCGCGAAAAGAGATAGCGCAAGAGATCATGAGTGACGCCACATTCAAGCTACACAAGTGGCATTCCAACTGTCCAGAGCTTGAAGAAGATAGCCGCCAACAAGAAACAGAAATACAAAGTACCCAGCTTAAAACGCGTGAAAAGAGCGCCAACTCTCCCGCAGAAGCCGAAGAGCAGTCGTACGCAAAGCAACAGTTGCAAGTCAAGCCAAGTGAATCAAAACTATTAGGAGTCAAGTGGAACAAGGTTGAGGACACTATCGCTGTACAGTTTCCCGTCGTAAACACAAGTAGCGCAATATCAAAACGCGAAGTATTGGCCAAACTATCGAAAGTGTATGACCCTCTCGGCCTGGTTAGCCCTGTGACATTGCAAGGCAAACAAATCTACCGCGAAGTGTGCGACTACAAAGCAGCATGGGACGCACCTATCCCAGAGAATCTCAGAGTACGATGGCTTAAGTGGGAACATTCACTCCCAGACGAAGTAACCATACGAAGACCTATTGCGCCACATCAGCAACCAGTTCTCTCATTCGAGCTACATGTCTTCGGAGACGCATCGACCCATGGAGTCGGAGCAGCGGTGTACTCGGTCGTACGCCAAGAAGATGGAATCACACAAACCCTTGTAGTCGCGAAAGCAAGATTGGCCAAAAGAAACCTAACTGTATCAAGGTTGGAGTTGGTCAGCGCCCACATGGCTACCAATTTAGTTGTGAACGTGAGAAACGCGCTGAAAGACTTACCTGAGCCCACGGTCTACGGTTGGCTGGACAGCACCGTCGCCCTCCACCGGATACTAGGAAATGGTCTGTACCGACAGTTCGTCGCTAACCGCGTGCAGAAGATAAAACAACACCCACAGATTCAGTGGAGACACGTGCCTACTAACGATAACCCAGCAGACTTAGCGAGCCGAGGAGGCCAGGTTACTAATGCAGAGCTCTGGTGGAATGGCCCATCATGGCTGCGTCATCCAGAAAATTGGCCAGAGAACCCAGTTACAGAAAAAACTCAAGCTTCTGAAGAAGAGGCGAAAGTAATCAGAGAAGTGCTTAGCCTAGCAAAAGTACAACCTAACCAAGAACGAAACGTGTTCGACGAACTCCTCGAGCGACATGATCTCCGTCGAACTCTACGCATCCAAGCTTGGGTGCGACGTTTCACAACTCACAGAGCGCGCAAAGGACCACTAACTAGCGAAGACACACAAGAGTCGAAGAATTGGTGGATAAGAAGGGTCCAGTCCCAAGACGCGAAAAAGCCTTACTTTGAACAGACCAAGCGTGAACTCAACCTCGTTCCAAATGCTGACGGGGTACTCGAATGTCATGGCAGAGTTCAAGGACAGTACCCAGTCTACTTGCCAGCTGGTAGCCTATTTACAAGAAAGCTTGTACAGCGTACGCACGCCGAGACCTTACATGGAGGTGTATCCCTCACCATGGCAGCAATCCGTGAAGAATACTGGATCCCAACTCTGAGACAGCTAGTTAAGTCTGTGCGATCCGCGTGTTGGGGCTGTAAACGTTTCAGAGCTTTACCTTTAACAGTACCACCCCCTGGACCGCTACCTATAGACCGTACCCATGGCAGGGCTCCCTTTGAAGTCATCGGAACAGACTTTGCGTGACCAATCTACTACAGACTGAGCCAGAAACGAGAAGGGAAAGCATACCTGGTGATATTCTCTTGCAGTCTGTCGAGGGCAGTACACCTAGAGCTGGTTCCCAACCTGGAAACTAGTACGTTCCTGCCATGTCTCAAACGCCTCATAGCCAGACGAGGACGTCCGGCTGTCATTTACTCTGATAATGGTAGCACGTTTGTCAAAGCTGCCAAGTGGTTGAAGCAAGTACGAAGCGACGAGCAGTTGCAAGGATTCCTGGAGTCCCATGACATACAGTGGAAATTCAACCTAAGTCGCGCCCCTTGGTGGGGCGGCCAATTTGAACGCCTGATCGGAATTGTGAAGACAGCGATGTACAAGGTCATAGGGGGAGCTACACTGTCCTGGAGCGAATTGAATGAAGTAATCCTGGACGTAGAGACTCAGGTTAATCGTCGCTCACTCGGTTACGTTGAAGACGATGTTGAGCTGCCCATCCTGACGCCGGCTAGCCTTATGTTCCAACGAACCAACCAGCTTCCTGAGGAACAGGCCTGGAGAATTCAAGACCCGAATTTGCGCAGACGAGCTAAATATTTGCAGACCTGCAAAGATCACATGTGGAACCGATGGCAACGTGAGTACCTAACCGCCCTGAGAGAGCGCCACAACCTGGTACACAAAACGGCAAATTATCGAGTCAGAGTTGGCGACACTGTGCTAGTACGATCAGACAGCAAGAATCGAGGGAAGTGGCCACTAGCTATTGTCCAACAGACCTACCCAGGACGTGACGGCCACATCCGTGCAGTGCAGCTGAGAACCAGTAAGGGAGTTATAGAGCGTCCTGTTCAGCACCTGTACCCGTTGGAGCTGCAGTGCGAACCCACAGTGCCAGCAGGAACAGAACGGCGGTTGAACCATAACGCGCCAATTTTCAGACCGAGAAGAACCGCTGCGGCTGCGGCAGCTGCCAGAATAAAGGAGATTGCTTATAATGAAGAAATTGAACAATTTTGAACTTGAACAGAGTGATTACTAGCGAAGTTTTCGATCTAGCCTTTGATTATTTTCGGAATCGTAAAAATAGGTGTTTCAGTCTCCTGAGTATTGAATGCACCCTTGTATGCAATGCTGCATGGGGGAGTGTGTCGGAGACTTCATGTTATGTGACAATATAGTGACACGGATGTTTAAATTAGATCTAGATTTTATGAGACAATGAACACTTTAGCTGCAAGAATTGATTGACCTTTTTCTGATTATCGCCTAGCAACAACCAATCATATCTAATGTATACTAGTATGAAATCGAGCGTTTTTTTCCATGTTTGAGAGAGTAGCTCATGCACAACTGCTGTAACGAGCGAATACAAGTGAGCCAGGTGATTAAATACAATCGACTCTACTGATTGTCTTAGTGTAGCTTTCGTTGATCTGGAAACCCTAGTGAACGGGGCAAAGTTCTCAACAAGAGAATTTGATAAAAGGTCAAAGCATTTTCTCCTAGGTGATCATTTTATGAATTCTCATAACCTAATCTCTTGACATTGTATGGATATTGTTAGGAGAAAATTGATGTTGGTCACTATTGGGACTTAAAGGGTTAATACAGGCTGTAATAACAAGACTTTAGAATTCTTGTGTTTTAGTATTGTTGTAAAATAACTGCACATGCCATTGCTATGATAATACAAAGATGCAAATAAACATTAATTAGAGTTATGCGCCTACCATAGAAACCTGTTCAAGTTCAGGAATCCTTAATGATTCATCAATCTGCATAACTTCATCCATATCCTGCACTTTTTTGATTCCCTGAGCCTCCAGGATCTGCATGGTCTCAGTAACCTCATCAGTTCCTGAAATCCCTTGGCTCTCGAGAGCTGTCTTATCACCAGGAGTACCTAGGACCTCTGAAGCCATCTCAGCATCAACACTTATCTCATCCGTCTCAGTCTCAGGGATGCAGCCCTCCTTTTCAGGATTTGCCGCAAGCAAAGAACCCTGACTTGTATTCAGAACACCCTCGACTTCTGGAGACTCCTCAGGGTTGAGATTGGGAGCCCCCATAGTGTCAGCACTCTCCTCAGGTGCAGAACTTCCTTTCAAAGAGATCACCTCTTCTTCAGGATTGTCTTCTTCCTCTGTATCCTCATTAGTAGTTTGACCAGCCAGAATTTCATTTAGTAGCTAAAAATGAAAATAGGTACGACCATTTTTTATATCTCCCCTTCAAAACAAGTTTAAATTTGAGCTTTATGTCGATGTTTTCAAAACTAGGAATGGAAGCCAGGTTTAACCACATCTTTGCCTTCAAATGTATGCATCATTTGCAGACAGTGAAAATAGAATTAAAATACAAACGAAAAAAAACCCGGAAACAATAACTGAACTTATAGAATGTAGAAATCAGACTAAGTTCATTTTTGGTCGTTTTAAAAGACTCGCGTGTAACTCTTAATTTGCTGTAAGATTTCTTGGAGGGAAGTTTGGAGTACTGTCAAATCTCAAAGTAACAGCAAGATAATCTCTCAAAAAATAGAGAGCCGGATTTCTATGTAGCTTCACTTTTTCTAAATTTTACGCTCGAGTGGAAAGGTCTGGGAATTGGGGAATTGACTTCACGTCCACTCAGCGCAAATGCCCGTTTTACTATAACTATGAGAAGAAAGCAGAAAAGTATGAAAACACATGCAACAATATGGGAAGTCCAAATAGTCAGAGCATTCATTACACGAATATTGAACAACGATGCCAGAAAAAATCATGTCACAGGTAAATGGGGAAATAAATATAATGGTGATAAGCACAGCGCAAATACATTGTAATTTCACTCACCGATCGTCGACTCCGCTTTGATAGTGTTTGAGAGGATTTTTTCCAAATGGTTGGAAACGTCCCCTTCTTCAAATTCCTTTTCATGCCTTTCATCGGAAAAGCAAGCGTAAAACAATCCCTTGTAAAATGCTCCGAGCACACAGCAAATTTTCCCACTGTGTTGAAATCCTTCCGATGAATGGACACGAACCTTTTCCACTTTAATCTAACGCTGCCCGAATCAGGAGAATTATGAATAGAAATCCCCAATTCATCGTTCTTTACGTTTCCACAGTCCTGAACAACACAACGTCTACCAGGCATACTTTCGCTTTAAGTCAAAAAAGCGAAGAAAGAACCTCCAAAATCTTCCAAAAATATCTCGTCCTGCATGCGAAATTAGCCACGTTTGTTTGCCTTGTTTTGTCGCGTTGATGTTTCTACGTCACATCTCGCCCCAACTCCTTCAAATACTACTCCCGGTCATTTTTTGAATCGAGTAATGGCGGCAAGACTTTTATGAAAATTGCCGTACAAATAAACACACTTCCAGATCATATTTGGACTCCAAACTTGGCACGGTAAGACACTTTTACATACATTTTCGAAATATGTAATCAAAAACAAATTCCCAAATTGGATCGTAGTAGCACTTTAAGTACTGCAGATATAATAGTCTTGGATCGCCAGAGACCCGCAAACTGTGCAGTCCAAAAGTGTGATCTTCGACTTTTAACAGTAAGTTAACTGCAATTGAGGACATGCTGTTTTGTATTTGACTACGTTAATGGAACAGCATGTTTTCCATTTAAGAGGCTGTCTCAGTAAAAACCGCCCACTCAATTTCGCGTGAAAAATAATTTTGCCTGGAACTCTGGCGAGTGAAAGGCTTTATCGAGACTATAACTAAAATAGGTTTGCTTTGATTCACAATAATTTTCTGGCCGCGCTGGGGAGCGCCAATTATTTTGTCCCGCCACAGCCATTTTGCACGTCTTGAAAACTGAAAAATTGGCATTTTTGCGGCGCTGTTAAATGTTTGATTTGCACCATCTACCAATGAATTTTATACCTATTTATAGGTAAACATCTCTAGTTTTTCCTGAAAGTAATAGTTATCCGCTAAATTTAGCTGGAAAGACGAAATCAAGCAAAATATGACCCCAAATAATTGCCTTGGAGCGAAAGGCCAAAAATGACCCTGTTTTAAAAGCTTATTTCTGACGTTTGGGACATAGTTGAAAGCTCTAGACTAAATAGACGCAAAGATAGACCATCTGTTATTAATAATACACAAAACCCCATGTACGTTTTCAGTACTTTAAAAGTTATGATCGTTTGTATCAATGCGTATGAGAGCTACAGTGGAGCCCCGTTAATACGACCACCTTCGGGCCATGGAAATTTGGTCGTATTAACGGGGTAGGGTCAAATTATGGTGCAAAATGCTTTATATTCTACTACATCACAAGCCCTTTCCATTCATAACAAGGAACTGAAAGAAGTCAGTGTTTTTTCTCATTACTCGGTTTCGTTTACTGTTAAATTGTTCAGTTGTATTGAATTGCGGTTGTAAGGTTGTTAATTAACTGCAAAAAGATTGATTTATATTTGTCTCGAAGAGCCGTTTTCTATATTGTAGCTTACAACACTTTCACAATTATTAAAAAGTTCAAAGTTCTGGGAGAAAAGATAAGGAAATAGACTTGAAGAGAAAAGCCACAGTGGAAGGCAGCAGAAACAAGAAGGCAAAATAACTTTGAGAGCCTCGAAATGCTGCAAAGTGAAGTCTTTCAGTTCTTTTGTATTATTTATTCATGCATCCTTTTTACTGCACACAGCAATTTACCGGATGTCATGCTAACCACTAACACCTTTCCCCAAAAACATTCAATAAAATATCAGTAATGGGTTATTGTTTGTCAGATTCAGTCTGTTTTTATTCCGCAGCCCCACCAAGCATTTTGACTGGTCGTATTAACGGGGTAATTTTAAATAGAAAATAACGACTTAGGACTCCCAAAGGTGGTCGTTGGTCGTAATAACGGGGTGGTTGGATTAACGGGATTTTCAGATAAGAAAATGAGTGGGCTTTTGTTCGGGCCACCAAAAAGTGGTCGCAATAACGGGGTGGTCGTATTAACGGGGTGGTCTTAAGGCGGGGTACCACTGTAACACAGGAACAAACCTAACGACAAACTGCCTCATCTGGCCGTGTCTGTACGAGAAGACCCTCGAAAAAATAAATTGGATCGAAATGAACAAATCAGAATAAGGCTGCGTTTCCTAAGAGGTCCGCATATTTGACATAAAATAATGTAATGTACTTTTTTTGTCAAAGACAGACCTGGTTTACTAAAGTCCAAAAAAAAAATAGTGATCTAATCAGCCAAAATGCGCGGTCCCTGAAATGTGCTTTAGAAACTGCTGGTATGCGGCCATTTTTGAATCCCATGCTAACAATCCGAAGCTCAAAGCTGGTGAAACTGTTTCACGTTTCCAGCTAAATAGCTCGGTAAAAAAAATCATTCAGAGGTGAAAGTTTACTTGGGAATCAGAAAATCAACTGGGAAGGTCTCATTTTGGATCAGAAAATTGAGATTTTAGGGCTACAACCTCGAATAAACCTTCTTTCTACTGGCTCTGCACGGTCAAATGCAGGTTGACACGTAAACCGGAAATGTTGAAACGCGGAAATATGGAAAACCGGAAATACGGAAATACGGATCATCCGGAAATCACAAGCCGAAGGCAATTCCAACAATTAGGGACAGCTGCATTCGTTTAGGGCTTCTTTTTGTCATACCGGTATTCTTCGCGCACGTTACACGCGGACCCAAGTGAACTGTCACGTTTTTTTTGCGACTCGTTATGTAATGTTTTGTTTGTACAGTGGACCTTTGATCTAATCGATTGACATTTGAAACTAATTAATGTATATTCACATAATCTGTGCAGTTTTTCGACTCAAGCAACATTCTACAACATCGACATCGGGGCTAGGTTATACTGTAAATAGGCACAAAGAAAATTAAAGCAATTTCAATTACAGTATACGATTCGAAGC